>JAUEJL010108614.1:0-12680 GCA_032274825.1 Drosophyllum lusitanicum | reverse complement strand
TCAATAAAGTCCATGTAAAAAACATAGTCTTAAAATTTTAATATTCAATCACAGGTGATTCAGTATACAATCACATGCGATTTGTAAAATCATCACATGTGAATTATGAAAATGGCACTCCGCCCAAAATTTTAAAATGCAATCCAGACCATTGATGTCATTGATCCAAAAGCTAAAATTAGTCTCTTAGGACTATGAATTAAATATGGACTATATTGAACATTCTTCATATTTCAAAATACCATATTTAACCAAATTCTTGGTTTTATTATTTTAAAATATTTTAAAATATTTTATATCATTTTAAATTCTATTTAATTATAATCAATAAGTACTTGCCACTAATTATAACAATAACGATTGATGACTAGTACAAGAAATACAATTACATCTTTTCGTATCATGATACCATGTTTTGGCCGTCACATCTGCACTCTTTTGCGTGGATGCTTTCATCGCTGGTTTAGATGTTGACACCGACTATCATCATTTTTCTAAAAATTGCATTTCTTTCACGTTTTATAATTATATAATATCTTTTTATTCATGTTTAATATTTATTATTTTTTGCAAATTAACTCGTGTATTGCACAAATATTTACTTTAATAACTAAATAAAATATTTCGCCGGTTTTTGTGAGCACGACTACACTCTTATAAATTTGACCTAATAGTAATACAAAGCCGAGTCTTTTTTAAAAGGCTGCAATTTACAAGCCACCTATCATTAGACCTTTTAAGATGGTTTATATCCCAATATGCTATCAAGCTTATATACACACATTGTAATATTTAACCATAAACCAAATAGTAAATTACATAAAAATACAATGAACTTTGTCTTAGTTATCTTTATATACAATCAACTTTATTTTTTTAAAAACAATACAATCAACTTTTATAATCATCTCATTATATGCAAGTTGTATACTATAAAAATTATGAAAAAGTTCATTGTATACAATGATAGCTAAATATTAGATAAAAAAAAAATGTTTACATACAATAAGAGAATTATAAAAGTTGCTTGTATTATTCAAGAATTTAATGTTGATTGTATACAATAATAATTAAGACAAAGTTAATTGTACTTTCATGCCTCCCCCAAGAAAACGGTACCTGCTGCAGGTTACATTACAAATGAAACTTCAAACGTTGGGGTCTGTACACACGATATCATTACATCTGTAGATACAATTTTCACAAGGCAGAATGGCAGATATCATTCCAATCCCACACTAACTAAACTTATACCACTTATAATTCTTCCGGAAGCCTTTACAAAACAAAGAACAAGCTTTACGCACCGCTTTTCTGCTTCCGTTTAATCAAGAACTGGCTGGCTGAGTCTACTGGCAGAGCATATGATCTCCCAAATCCAACATTTCAGGTGAGAGAAGAGAGACAAGATGTTTCAAGTTTCTGAATAGTTAGAGATCTCTAAGTTGATATTTGAGAGAGCATAGGACTCGGGATTTGGAATAGAAGCACAGGCACGTTCTCCAGGATTTAATTAGTCGGAAAATGCGTTCTATCTTTTTTTCCTTAGGGCTGAACCTTTTCCTGTAGCCTTCATATTCTGGGAGTCCCGGAAGCAAACGAAGTGCACAATCGTGTTTCCATTAGGATACACAGCAAATACACTGGTTCCTATCTTCTTGTTGCAGAGGGAACACATGCTGTCTGCTGTGATCTTCACATCTGCTTTTCTTTGCCTGTAAAGTTCATCCTTAGCCTGCACATTGTATGCAAGCAGCTGTTAAAAGAAGCAAGTCGTAATTTCGCAATCACACACACACAGGACAAAAGATTTGTGAGCTCATGGGCCGACTGTCCAACTGTCTCATGAAAATTAAAACATTTCAATTTGCATGCCCTGGGGTGTTTGTATGTGTATTCTGAAACTTATTACAAACAGATAAGACAATCAGACGTAAGAGAAAATGCGTTGTGGGAGTCAACTGTTTGGAATCAGACTGAATGTAATATATGTGATGCATGAGATGATTGGATGTTCTGCTTCTTGAAGTTGTAATAATTAGATGATCAGTTGTTTGAGTATTTGATAAATTCTGATAATCAAAGAAACTAACATATACAAGGACCAAAATAGATATTCTTACATACTCAAGTTACAAGTGCATATTATATCATTTCAATGGTATTAATGAAAATCCCAAAAAGAGGAGTAAAAGAGCATTCTAATATTTCTTAAATAATAATCACTCTGTTTACACCAAGTATGAACTGGTTATCTTTCAATTTCCATGGGACAGAATAAGTAATTATACACAAACTATACCAATGAAGAAGTAGAATAATTATATAAGTGACAGAAATTTACAATCCTTTGCCCATATGAATGTTGGAGCATACTGAAATATCAATATTTATACCTGCTGACCAAAACTGTGGATTATAAATTGAAAAGCTAAAATACCTTTTACATATTGTTGTTGTTCATTGTCAGCAAAAAGGGAAGTCAAGTTTACAAGATTGTGATGTCGTTAAGGCAAGATAGAGAAAGAGAAATACCTGGAGATTCTCACTTTCTCTGAGTCTTTTGATAACTGAAAAGTTGCGGTGCGCTTCACTAGTTTTTCTCAGCAGAGGTCCAAGAAATGGAATCAAGTTCTGACCCCAAGAAAAAGGAAAAAACTAATAAAACTCATAATTCATTTACAATTCTATTATATAAATGTATTAACATGTAGAATCAAAACAAAAATAAAGATGAAATTAGGCAGCAGAGGAAAAGGTGATTATCATCTCGATATGCATCAATAGAGGTGGCAGAATGGGCAGTGCAGCCAGGCTAATGGATCAATAAGCATTTTTTCCTAGTGCAGGTAAGAAGGCCAACATTTTTGTCCACTTCTTTTCAAGTCTATGAATAATTAATGTGTTCAATGTACTAGGAAAAAATCTATCATATCATAATAATATCTAATGTTTTGAATAAATTGATTTTAAGGTGTTTTAGGTCATATGTATAGTTGACCCATTCATTCAAACCATTAGTAAAAATCTAATGATTTCAACGAGCTAAAGATATAACCTAACCCAAAGCGACAAGTTATAAAGAAAATGGGTAAAATTGCCACCACTATGTATCAAGCATAGACCATGATCATACTCGTTATTGCTTTGCTTCACATAGCAAGACAACATTATCTTCAGGCCTTCAAATATTTTCCTAAAAGGTTAACAGGATTTCATGCATTTGAACACATTTCAGATGTCTTTCCAGCCGGTCGTCCCATTACCATTTTAGGAAAAATTTTGAGCCTAACTAACCTGGCTCATTAACAAAACTCAAATCAACCCAACTTTTGGTAATGGAATTTAATGAATTTCCAAGCATAAACAGAAAAAGAAAAGGTTAGAGGTTACCTGTAGCTTAGTTTCTTTAGGTAAGAGCTTGAGGGCCTGTGCTCCATGAACACGGTCCCACCTTTGGCTCAAAACATCAAGGACCTCATCAAGCATGATGTTGGAAATCCCTTCCTCGTCACCATCACCATCACCATCACCATCACTTTTGCTGCTATCTGTGCCACTTGGGCTGATTCTAGTATCTTCTGCACCTTCTATATCTGCAATTTTCTTACCTAGCCCTCTTCCTTTACCTTTCAGTGACGTCCAACCAACCTTGGGAGTTGGAGACAATACTAGATTATTTATCCTCTTTTCAATATCTTTTGTTGTTCTTTGAGGGTTCAAATATATTTGCAGTAAAGTGAGGTATATGTTTCCAGGAGCTTTTGCAGTCTGTTGATGAAGTCCTGACTCGTACACCCGATCACAATAGGACAGTGCCAGGTCTGGAACATGGAGCTGGTATACCAACATATTTTCCCAAAAATCAATGTAATTTAGAGCATAAGCTAATATTCAAAAAGATCTATTACCCAATTCAATAACTTAAAAACAATAATTAAAAATAAAAAATAAAGCAGTTGAACAGGTTATAATATAAACTATCCATGCTTTCTAATATAGAGGTAGGAAACACCCTTTGTCCAAATTCATAAACTCTTTTAATAAATAACTAATGAATCAAATATGATCAAGAAAATTACGTTATGTCAATAATAATGTACTAATTCTTTTTTCTGAATAACATGATATAGGAGGCCGCATGCATTAAAAATACATCTTCAGTGACTTTCAACCAATTTGATCCATTCCCTTAAGCTATTATTTACCCATTAGAGATATAAATCGTTTACAATTAAACAGGAGAATGAATCATTGAATTGTCAGTTTCCTTGATAAAAAAAATACCTTATGAACATATATGGACAAGGCAAGTTCGTGTTGGTTCATTTTCCCCAATAAGAGTGCTCGCTCTTCAAATAGAGCATTTGTTGGTAGTCGTTTCAACAGAACCTCTGGAGTATATCCTGAAATACCCTCCAATGCAGATAAAAGCTTTTTCCTTGTTGGGGTATAAGCTTTCTCATCCCACTTTTTTTGAGCAGTGAGATCAGTATACCAATCAAGCACTTCTGAAAGATATATTTGAATCTGTAACACAAACATCATGAGTTCTCAGATAAAATAATCTTCCATGCCTTGCCGACAAGCATAAAGAGTTCATACAAGAATTTCAGGCACCACCAAAATTAGGGAAATTAAGATCTATCGTCCTTTTTTGGTTGTTTTATTTAAGTTGGTGGCATTTGAAAAGATAAATCAATTTAACGTTAGCTTTTCTTATTAAAAAGATAAAAGTTTAACACCCTTTCATCCCAACACTTTCTATTTCAGTTGTCCTCAAAAATTGCAACATTTTTCTTTTTGAATGATTCCTTTGCAAATTTATTTATTAGCAGTCATTACAAAACAACACTGGTGAGAATGATTGTGGTCCACAAGTTTACTCAATTACTCATGAATGTGTCAAGTCAAACCTTGCATATTTAGATAAGGAGGGAGGGGTTAATACAATATTGCTTGTTAAAAATACAACTTTGTCCAATACCGTAATAACATCTTTAATAAAACACATCAAAGGTTGGACAATTAGAATTTTATTTTCCAAGTTGTCATTTTTGTGTAGTATAACAGTAGCAGATAAAGCTTCCTTTTAGTCTGGCAATCTAACATAAGGAATACCAAAAACACAGAATAACTTCAGTGTAGATCTTGGTAAAAAGCATAAGGATGTACCATTTCATTCTGCAAGTTCCCAGAGATGCCATTTTCATTCATAGAGAGCATCAACTCTAAGTATGTAGCCTGCATGCTGGGAGCATGCTGTTTTAAGTATGAGTTAACCAAATCTGCAGGAATGTTTCCTGACAAGAAAAGCTCAATGGTTTGTGTCGGACAACTTTCAAGAACAAGCATTGAGAATTCCAGTACAATCATGGGGTCAATCCCACATAGAGGCTGCATAAGATAATTTACATCATCTTCATAATGAGTCATGACCACATCTAAAAATAACTCAAGTGACATAAATATGACAAACACGTGTATATACACACACATATCAGGAAAAAAAAGTTCATTGTACTAAATAATCAAAGAAATTGAAGGTAAAGAAGAAAACGTTACACAATGAAAATAACTAAACCGTAGGTGAGTGATTTTATACTTTGCAAGTCCCACAGAAGTTAAAAGAGCTGCTATTTAAAAGAATCTAAAACAGAATCTTAGAACCAAGCATGTATATTCGTGGTGATTGTAGTACAGAAAGGACAACATCAATCCTTTATTGTCCAATAGTCGGGATTAGAGGTAGCAATATCCACACGCTTACTTATTAATGGGTCTCGCTTTTGGGTTGTTATAATCTCAAACAAGTCAAATGATATTATTTAGCTAAAAGAGAACGAGTCAAATGGGTTGAAAGTTACCCAAGGTCTATTTTAGTGCAACAACCTCCTAAATCGTTTTAATCAAAAGTTTAGAATATTGTAGTATAATATTGTTAATTTAGTCAAAATACCTCATTAGTGATTCTATATTCAAAAAAATGTTGTCAGGTTAAGCCAACCAAAACCAACCTGGCCTGTTTCAACCTGTAACAAAAAAATATTTAAGAAAAAGAAAACTTTTGGCTCAACCCGTTTTGACACCTTACCAAACCCGTCTATCTTGCCACCTCTAGCCAGGACTTATGTACCTTCCTAATCAGCCAATTTGGAGGCCATGAACTACAATAAAATTAACAGAAAATGCTAATGATCCAGAAACAAACAAATGCCACAGAATTGCAACTTCTAACTATTCAACACTATGTGGAGGAGAAAGAATGTTATCCATACTACATTATAATGCACTTAACACTCTCTCTCTCCTATTTTACTTAATCCCATAAAATTTCAGCAATCGGAAATTACTAATATACCCCTTAAATAACTTTCATTTCTCTCTCTTACTTTACACACTCACCAATAAACACACTCTTCCAAAACTACACTTTCCCACCCTCAAAAAATGAAGTAAAGGGTTGTGGAAAGAAAAAAGAAAAAAAATAAAACGTCATGTTACCGAGTAGAAACTATTCGCCGAATAACAGACCCCTATATTCTATAAAATGGCATGTTATCGGGTAAAAATTATTCGACACCACAGCATTGCATGGGTACCATGCTAGTAATATCTAAAGGAACTTACTTTGAGATATTCAATTATCATTTCAGGCTTGAACTTTTGTGTGAGCTCAATTTTGGGTTCATCTGATTTGGACTCCTCAACTAAATGATGGAGAAGTTTGAGAGCTTCACGATGCATCGAGTTACATTTGTAAAGCTCTAACAAACATAAATAGTGGTTTCCATTCCTTAATATCTCCTCACATATTTTCACATCACAATAGTTGAGGCCTTTTAGTAAATCCAAAGCAGCAGCAGCTTGTCCAGTCAGAAGCAGGGCCTGCAGAAGTGCAGTGTCCAATATTGCCGCCGTCTCTCTAGCACCTGAGTCAAGGGGTATGTTCACTCTGCCCTGGAAGACAAAAAGATGTTACAACTTACAACTATAATATTATTCAGTTACAAATCTTGTAGACTTGTAGTATTGCTAGCTAACTGCCTTATGATCTGTCAAATGCTCAAGCAACTACAAAATACAAATAATCTAACGGGGTGTTTGGATGTCCTATATGAAACGAATTATCATGCCTTGAATTTGCAGTAAATAGTTGTTAGTGTTCCAATAAAGGGATTCTGAGATTATTGAATAACTTTAGGCTCAAATAATCAGTTTCATGCTGACAGCAACAAAATTGATTATTTAAGGGAAAACTAACAGTACTTATTCGCCTTTTTTAACCTATTTTAAAATTTCTTTTTCTCAACCTTTCTTGTTGTTAGAATGTGAAAAAAAGGTAAGTGCTGAAATTCTAGATGATAATGGTTTTAAATTTACTAATAAATAATTTGTAAATAATTAATTATATTTAACTAGGAAAATAATTTGTTATATATTAAATTCTACTTTAATAATATAAAAGGAAGTCCTTTGCATCGTTTTTGTAAGTCAAATTAAGAATTGCCAAACAACTGAATATCTGACTATTACAATATCAACAGGCAGAAGAATGTCTAAACACTATTCTCAGCCAGCTCATTCTATTACTGCTGATCATTTGATTTTGTGCAGTTAGAAATAGATACATTCAGTTTCAAAATGAAATCTAAAGCCCCTTAAATTTCTAAATTGAGCATTAAACAAAAACTCAAATCAATTATCAATTTCTATTACTCATATGGTAAAACATCTTTTTAATAACCACAAGAACACTACATAGAAGGGTCTTAGTTCTAACTTCTAAGTTACCCATAAAAGCTTGGTTGCTATTACTTTATATGCATAAGGTGTTTAATATAATAAATTATTATCTTAAGTAAACACCCTCTTCCAGTGTTGTAAAAATCGGCCTAGGCGGCCTATTAATCGGTGCCTAGGCGGTACTTGGCGGTCTACCGACCTACAAATCAAATGATCGGCCAGGTCAAAGTCGGTCAAAAATCGGTCCTAGGCGGTCAACGAAATGGTTTGACTTATTTTTTTTTTAAAAGTAAAATCAGCTTAGGGTTTTAAAGGAACGGGACTTATGGTTTTTATTTTTTGAGTTTATTAAACTTTTTTATGGTAATTGACTTATTTTGTTAAGGTATTGCTAATATTAATTTTCATTAAAAAAAAATCTTTATAATTTAGGGTCTCAGCCTAGAAACCGATTAATCACCGCCTAGGCCGATTAATCACTTGAAGGTAGTCAACCGACTGTATACCGCCGAGCGATTTTTACAACCTTGCCCTCTTCACAAACGGCAATGGGATGACTATGTGCAAAGACTTCCCTTCCAGGCCTTTACAAGTTAAGGAGCCCTTATGTACTAAAGTTTCCTACTTATTAATTGGATTTCTCAGTGTTGCATAAACATGCTAAACCTCTACATTCTTGAGCTTTAAAATTGAAATAAACACAAATTCCCTCAATAATTACGTCAAATTAATAATAGAGTATTAAATGTGTGCAAGTGAAGGATGAAATTTTGACTCATTTACTTAAGAACGGGCCATTTGGGTTTTTAAATCTCTAACAGGTCAAACAAATACTAGCTAAAGGAGGAACGGATCTAAGAGGTTGAAAGTGCCCAAAGTCTATTTCTAATGCATACAAGATGCAACCTTCTAAAATGTATTAAAGATTTAGATTTTTATTGCTATAACATTCTTTTTCTAATCAACCTAACGCGTATACTATTTATAGAAATTCTAGAAAAACGGACAAAGAAGCGTCTACCGGTCACCCCACCCAACCGTCAAATTTAACCCGTACAATAAAATGACTTGTTTTTTCAACCTCGTCACTTTATAACGCATTAACCAACCCTCTATGCGCAATGTTAGAAAAGTTGTTTGTTACCTTGCTTGATCTCTTAGCACGATTACTTTCATAAGAAACAAAAGCGCGTCCAACTGCATCTGAGACAACCTCCTCTGTTCCCTCAGCTGCCGCCTTCCCAATTATGTAGTTCCTCTTTTTCTGTAGGAACTTGACCAGTGCCATTAGAGTATTGTGTGACATTTTCTTAGACTCGAGAGCCGAACTCTCATCATATTCTAGATGAGAAGGTGAAGAAGTGTCCATATCATCTGACAAACCCGAAGAGGCTCTTGATAAATAAGGCTCCGCAGTCATATCCAAAAACTTATCAGGTTCACCCACCACAGATGACTTGGGAATAACAATAGATGGATATAAAGAGAGAACGTATGTTATTTCTACTTGAGATGCCACAAAGTGCTCCATAGCCTCCTCATAGCTCCCATTTTCAAACAAATAGTGTGCATATCTGTAATAGGAATAACATATCAAATTTTAACATTAAATCCAGCATATATACCCTTCTATTTGGATGTTAAGAGAGTAGTATAATCATCTTGATTGTCAGGCATGAAAATTCTTGCTTACTGATACTTTGAATCTCCAAAAGGGTCATTGGAAAGAAATTTAGAAAAATTATTGAGCACAACTTTGTTTGATAGCCATGTGGGGATGGTTTATCGTATGAAACTTTCCATCAGGAATACAAAATGATCCGGTATTTTATATGTAGCTATATTTAATGCATTTCGAGAGTAAGTTTCTATGTTATATAATCTTGGCACCAATCGGAAAAATCCAAACATTTTCACTTCTTTGAAAATAGTTATATAGAAACAAACTATTAATAACTCGTATCTTTACAGCATAAGGTCAAACTTAACCGCACCTAGCAATAAATTCATGAATATTATCAAGGGAATACATTTTTGCTAATGTGGATCCTTGGTGAGTGGCATAATTTTCAAGGTCATGCACATTGTATTACCTAATATGAATTGATTGCTCCTTTGAGGCTCGAAGGCTAGAATCTTCTGGTGGAAGCAGCTTACATAATGCCAATGCTTCCTCAAAATTTCCAGATGCTGTTAATTGTACAATCTGCATTGCCATACAGTATTTTAGTTGTATGAATGTAAGCATTTTGTGCCCTTGGAAAAGATTTCCAGATTTTAGACCTTATATTGTCCAGTGAGATAAGCATTCTTTTTCTTGAAAAAATGAGGGTATCTGCTTTTTGTTAAAGCCAATCGTATGTTTTTTTAGTTTGCACATTGCCAGACAGATTTATACATAAGGACAATGACAGAATGTTAAATATATAACATGCCACACATAACCTTTCATATCTCAAATATTTGTTGATTCTTTAATAGAAAAGGTTCAACTTTACAAAAGATCACAGTTCCAGTTATCTTGCTGAGTTTGAAACAAACCTGTGCACCAAGAGGAACAGGAAATAATCCATAAATAGAATTATTTAGGGCCACAATTACAGCATTGTTCCCTTGGTGAATACGTCGGACATCACGAAGGACAACCGTCTGTATCAATGGGTAAGGGACTCGTAAAGACCGTATCTGCAACCATCAAGTGTACGCTTACGTGTAAGTCCCAAAACCCAAGTGTTCATACAAACAACAATCAAAGCTCATCTTGGTATTATAAAATGTTAGAATACCTCAACATGTCTTGGTAAAAGTGCTGTAGCATAAGGTTTCTGAATAACAACTACTGCTGGGGCCTCGGACCAACAAATCCTTCCTTCTTGAAGGAGCTTGCCATTTTGGTCCACAAGCACTCCAATGTTATCCTAAAACAGATTATTCAAAAACCAAGATCGTAAAACTATGAAAAATGTCTTTTAAGTAAAAGCACCAACATCTAAAACACCATCAAAGATGAGGAACTATATAACAAAAGAACAAATAGTGCTAGTTTTAAAATGATCACTGGTGAAGCTATGAAGCAAAATTGCTCTCCGTTTGCAAATAATTTTATATTATAAAGCATAAAAAGCTTGTTAAATTCATCTGTTTGCAACCATCAGAAAATAATCTTAGAATATGAACCCTCAATTCATTACTATTCATAAAATAATTACCGAAGGTTTGTCATCTTCCAAAGCTAGTCAGCTGTAAATGATACATGTATTTTCCAAGATGCCTTGAACTTTTAAAGTGCATGCTTTTTTTTGAAAGGCATACTTGTGTGTTTGTTTTATGCTAAGGTTATTAATGGTAAGTCGAAAGTACGAACAAGTGCTACCCACATATATGGAGAAAGCCCAATTTATATAAATAGCAGTCTTTGTGTATAAACTTGTTAAAGATGGACCCTGATTGTAATATAGATGTTCTATGATCTTTTCACTCTTTACTACACAACATTTCACTGAAAAAATGACATATAACAAAGGAGGATATACAGTACCTTCCCCAGAAGAAGTTCTCCAGATGGAAGAGACACCACTAACGGAGGAGCAATCCTCCCTGATGGAAAGACCTCTGTCAATGCACCGTTTGTGGCATTTAATATCATGTATTCTCTTCTAATCCCTAGACATATATTCTCGCCACACCAGGACATTGATTTTACCATATCCGGAACACCAAATTCTTTCACCTCCACAAATCCACGACCTCCTGTAAACAATTGAAGTTTTACATAATTTCATATTTCTACATCACTTATACTCACATCAGATATTTATTGCACATCAATTATTATTACATTTTAGAATTGCAAGTTATGATCAGATATGCTGTCAACATTAAACCAAAAGGTTATTTATCCAAGGTGTAACTACTAAATCTAAAGTTGTATTTCCTTTCTATTTTGAACAACGATACATCTTTGTCAATCAATTAGATAGTCAGATTTCCACTAATCATAGAATTTGCAATAACAAATAACTTA
This sequence comes from Drosophyllum lusitanicum, assembly GCA_032274825.1. NCBI lineage: Eukaryota > Viridiplantae > Streptophyta > Magnoliopsida > Caryophyllales > Drosophyllaceae > Drosophyllum > Drosophyllum lusitanicum. The sequence goes on along the minus strand of JAUEJL010108614.1, from coordinate 910 downwards.
GCAATTAAACATAATTATACAGGACGGAGTACCATCATGTCGGAAAATGCAAACCCTCTTTTGCCTAGCAAAGCAGAGAAACCCTCTACGATCATCCCACGAGTACGCATTAGCTCCTTTCGCCTTAGTAATCACCGCCAGCGTCTCCAAATTTGGGAGTTTATGAAACGAAATGGACTCAGAGAGAGAAAGCAAAAGCTCTCTGGATCCCAACACCTCCATAGCCAACATAGGCCTCCTGGAGAATCCATTGACAGTTCGTTCGAGCACGTACGACTCCCTCTTGAGTTCTAGGGTTTGAGAGAGACGATCGGACGGCGGAGAGCGGTCAGCGGATGAACTGGAGGATTCTGGGCCGTAGATTCGTAGAGATCCGTCGGCGCAAGCGACGAGGAGGTTGGAACCGTAAGATTCAACGGCGTCGATCTTCGTAGGGCAACCACTGAGTAGTTCGAGTTGATCGTATGCAGTGTGCACCATTTTTCCGGTGATGTTCCTGAAATTCTGGGATCGTGCGAGAAAACTATGGTGTCAGGCTATTCGGTCAAAACGACATCGCACTGCTCGGTTGACCATTTGGAGCCGGGGTGTAAATGGGTTACTTTGATTACTCTACTTATTTGATTCAATTGAATCCGTACTACGTGTGTTTGGTGGAGAGAAAAGAAAGTAAGAGAATTGGTTTCTTTTATTTAGAAGAAATGGTTATAGTTTTAAGAGGAGAAATAGTTTCTCCACCCATTTATATTTCTCCCCTTCCTTTGTATTTTTATTTCTCTTCAAATTGTGGAGAAATGGAGAGAAATGGCAGCCGATGTCTACTCATCATCGTCGATGTCCGGTTGCGATGTTTTTCCGGCCTTTTACTCATCATCGTCGACGTCCGAAGAGGTGGTCAACACTGCAACAG
>JAUEJL010108603.1:0-12680 GCA_032274825.1 Drosophyllum lusitanicum | reverse complement strand
TTACTTGCATGTAGAGCTTGGTCCATGTGGTGGGTTTTAATGGCATTTTGGTTCTTGGAACCACTTAGTTTTGTTTGTTTCTTGTTCTTTGCTTCCGTTGCGTGCCATGCGAAATCCCAACACTAATATGGTTTATCGAGTTGTATTTAGATAAAAGCTGATCTGTATACACCAAAATTTGTTTATATACAACAGGTATAAGTAGTTGGCAGTATATGATATAAGTGGATAATACACAAAGTTGTTGTGTATGGACAATTATGTTATGTACAAATCATTACTCATACAAATATATTCATAACATAACCTCTTAGATGTCAAATAAATATATCATGTCTAGTTAAAAACCTTGCTAAGTAATACGCGATGGGCAAACACCTAGTGAAAGAAAATGGTACATTATACTTCATTACGTTTGGCGGGGTTGATTTATTAAAAAAAACTAGGAGGGAAAATCGGTATCATAAAACCATGACTAAGGGAAAAAGTGCAACACCTTATTTTTTTCACTCCATGATCACATCACTTGAGCTTGTTAAGTCGACGTAACCCAAAATTATTAACTAGCTTCTTAAATGTTCAAGTCAGAAGTGACTTGGTACATCAACTAAGTTCTCACATGAACGTACTTGTTGAACAATAATATCGTCGTTCTTTTACAAGTGATGAGTGGAAAAGAACTTTGAGAGTATATACTTGGTCTCATCACCTTTAATGTACATTCCCTTAAGCTAAGCAAATCATGTTGCATTATTTTCACATAGGATCGGTGAGATTCCTTCTTTAAAAAGATACCACAAGATTCTCAAATGTTTTATATAACTTTCCCCGATCAAACAAATTATCTAATGGCACCATGAATTGCTATCTAAGATTTCTGCGTGATTAGATGAAGTGTCTGTAATTGTTTGCCTTATGGAATGTCGTTAAAGTGTTGTAACCCCCCCTCCCTTCCTTCCAACTTGTGTGTGTATGGCACCCGTCATTTGCAAAACCAACTAAAGTTGTTTCTTTAATTGTTTAATAAATTTTAAAACCATGTCTTTGATACCTTGAAGATATCAAAATACTTGTTTTATTATAAATTCCGTTTAAATGATATATCAAATCTTGTATGATTAACGGGAAACATCAATGCCCAATAACACTTAACTAAGGTATTTCAAGACCAAAAATTTTACATACCACTTTTTAAAGGTTGAATAAAGGTCTTTCTAAACATCAAGCGATCTTAAGATCATACAAATACTTGGTAGATGCGATCTATTCATATAAAATCTCTTCAACACAATTTCTACATACGTTTCTTGTTGGGTTGTGGTGAGTTTTAGTAAATGAGTTGTTCTAACTTATACCACCTTTCACTGAATCACTGAATTTGATATGTTATGATTTTAGCAAGAGATGTTACACCATATCTATATCCATGACATGGAATTTTTTTCACAAATACCGTAATTTTTAAACAAAGTTTCAAAAGTAAGGTATTCTTTTATTGTTTTTCAAAACTATGGTATTCGTCATTTCAAAACACGGTTTCTCCCCTAGAAACCGGCTTTTCAAAAGCCGGTTAGTTAGTTTTGCCACCACATCACTTTACGCAGTTCAAGGTAATTGATATGATTTATTAGAGTGCAATGCAGTCCGTGAATAAGGATGAGATTTATAATTTGCATGGCAGTGCGTGATTGAGAAAAGAAAATATTATATGAAAGATCCAAGTAGGCTCGATGATTTATAATTGAGAAATAATATATCCTCCTATTTTTTATTTTTACTTATCCTCCTACTCACTTGATCAAGACAAGTGTCAAAATCAAGGGATGAGATTAGGAAAGAGAATTAGTGGAGTACACATGTCATCTTGTGATGAGTAGAAGTATGAACTAGGAACAAAAAGTAGGAGGATATTTAATTTCTCTTTATAATTTTCAACAGATAGAGTGGTTATATACTAGTGGTTTTAATTGGTTATAATTAAAAACTGGTTTTAGGTTTAGGTTGAGATTAATGATTTTATTTATAGGTTAGTAGTTTTGTTAGTGGATTTATAATAAGTTAATTGGTTATATATTAAAGTTCCTTATTGTGAAAATAAATAGTTTGTTTATTTTATATTATTAGTTTGCTTATATGGATATTTAGTAACTTAAATATTTGAACAATAACTTGATAATTAACCTTAGAATATATAACTTAAACAATTTATAGAAAAAAACGTGACAAGTAGTAAATTCTAAGAATGGGCAGGTGTGCTTTCAACAACCACAAGCTCTTTATTTCAATCTATATTCCATCTTCTAAGAGCAAACAACTTTCCACAATGCAGATGTATTTTCTCTTGCTTGCTATAGAAATACATCACCCTTGCTGGGATAGGGTTGTTTATTATTTTCGCCATAAATTTTTGGTCGGCTCTTCTTATGTGCAACGCCTTATTATTGGACATATTGTGAAACAGGTTAAACGCTCTATGCTCATTCACTAACAGCAACTCATGGTTGACCGGACCTGGAGTAACTCTAACATTCTCCATTATTTTATAAGTTTCAAAAATTTTGAAATATAAAAGTAAGAAAAAGATTTATGCTTCAAATCTCTCTCTATGCCTGCTTCTCTTTCTTTCCTTGCTTCCCGTATGCATGTATGTAATATATATGTATATATATATATATATATAGAGAGAGAGAGAGAGAGTGTGTGTGTGTGTTGGGAAGCATTCAATACAACTACCAACCAGAGGCGGAGACAGAGGGGGGCTGAAGGGTGCTTGGCCCCCCTAATTAGCCTAAAGTCCTTGTAAGTTGAGCAACTTTTTATTAAGTTCATCCCCTGATAAAATTAAAGACCCAATATAACACCAGAATAAACAATGACGGCTGAAGTAGCATTCTACCTTAGAGGGTTTGAAGGTTTTCTTATTTTATTCACTTTTTCTCTAGATGTTTTCTATGAAATTTTACTCCGCTTCCAATTCGTTGATTGATATTTTATTCTCTGTTTTGGAATTCTACTTTTGCATCGTTTTAATTTAAATGTAAATGTTGTTTTTGATTATATCAGAACCAAACTATCAAAGAATATGGAAACTTAAGAAATGAGAATAACCTATTTCACTACTTAGTTTATAATATTGAATTATAAAATTTAATATAATAAAGAACCTTCTGTTATTGGAATTGTGAGTCAAAAGTTTGCAGTGAATAATTATTTTTGTTATTGAATAATAAATCATGAGTTATTTTAATTTTTATGGTTTTATTTAATATTTTGTTACAAACATGCTAATTAATGACAAAACTATTGTTTCTAAGTGTTATTTTAAGACGTAATTTCTTGTCTTTAAACGAATTTTCATTATTTATTTATCTTACAAAATAATCTAACTTTTAACTTCATCTGTATATTATGGGTATTATTAGTATACGATACCCCCTTATTTAGAAATCCTAGCTTCGCCCCTGCTGAGTACCAACAACTATCTAGTTGTTTAAATGTGTCTCAACAGTGCATATTAAATTTGAGAGCACATGGGAGTCTGCATTTCACATGGGATTTTAAAATTTGCTAGTATTCGGTTTTTCAAAAATCGGTTCCCCAAACTAAAGGACAAGAAGTATGCTGATCTCTTTATTAGTGATGGAACAATTCATTTAAACCGATTTTTGATTTATCGGTTCATTATAAAGTAGTCAAAACACAATACAAAGTGTATAGGAATTCTGACAGACTAACTAACCGGCTTTTCATGGTTTCTAGGAGAGAAACCGTGTTTTGAAACGGCGAATACCATAGCTCTGAAAAACAAAAAATAAAAAATGTCTTACTTTTGAAACTCTGTTTAAAAATTACGGTATTTGTGAAAAAAATTCCCATGACATGAGGGGTTCTACCCTTGCCACATGCATTCTTTCTTCTTTCTGCCGTCTCTCAACCATTCGCTGTCCTGAATGCCGCTGTGCCCTTAACCTGTCACTACTCACTACCCTTCAATGCCGGTCACCGACCCTCGTCCCTTCACTGCTGGTCAGGCGGTCACTGGCCTCCGACAAACTTAGGCTCCATTCCAAGTCCACCCTCAATTTTAAGGTTAATTTCTAACCCTAATATCTAAGTTGGTTATAATTATTAGTATATAATGTTATGATTAATTGGTTATTACTTGTTGATACGAGCATATTAGCATGTAAGTTCTCAACCTTCTGTGAACTTTTATCCTCTTATGATTTAGTTTACTGATTGATACACATTTCTTGATTGGGAGATTGGGGCAAAAAATGCGAATGACATTACAAGTCTCTTCCTCTAGCCAAGCATCAGTGTTTTTATGCTACACCTATGTCCTAGGAGTATGTGATTTTGAATCATGAGGGAACTATCAATGATTTAAAATAATGTTTTGTTATTATGTCTCAATTGTGTAACCAAAGTAGATAAACGGACTATAAATTAGGAAATATAAAACATTCTTTCTTTCTTCCAACAGAAAATGTATTCCATATTAAATTTCTGAGACATAGCAAACTCACACTAATCTCTAGCTTCACAGTTCTCACATGATGACTGTATTTGTACAAACTTCTAATCAATAGCTCTAAATATACATTACATTCTTATACTTTACAACAATTCAACTCAGTGCCCGTACGAATCTATACATATATTCTAACTTTTATCTTGAACTAATCAAATTATTTAATTGAACTAATATGTGGGATTTCTCTTTGCAAACCTTCTAGCTGCATTAAATAACCATTCACAAACCCTTCATGATCTCTATCTGAAAATCCAATAAAGTCAGCAACTACATCATTTGCCAATCTTTAGGATTAAAACCAAAAAACAGGGGAAAAAAGATCTGATGGAGTCATAGCCTAAAATATGCGCCAAAGTATAAAGGGAATGAATGAGAGAGGAAAAAGAGTCGATTCACTAACCAGTGGCCGGTGAGAAACCAAGTTATGAAACATGGCAAAACTAAACTCAAAACAAATTCAGAAACTTCAAAGGAAATAGGCTGTGAGATGAAAAAAATCATATATCAAATCACCAACTAATAGTTTAGGAAAATAAAATATTATAAGAATCATCTGTAAGTAAAAGCAACATGCACCCATAGCATCCTGATCAAGTATGGGAAGGGCTGGTAGAATGTAAGTGATTTTGATGCCATACAGGTCACTTCAAGCACAATCCTCGTCCTAAATAATCTTTCCTGCTCGTACCTATTCAAAAGGATTCATGTTTGCATTTTCTACCCATGAGAAACAAGTCAACAGTTGCAAACCAAGGCTTAAATTATTTGATCACTACATGCAAGAAACTATATATATTTCGAAAAATGATATATCCTCCTACTTACCACAAGATGACATGTGGAGTCCACTAATTCTCTTGCCTCACCTCATCCATTTATTTTGACACTTGTGTTGATCTTGTGAGTAGGAGGATAAGTAGGAGGATGAAGTAGGAGGATATATCATCTCTCATATAGCGGTATTAACATGTGACCTAAGATATCTCTTTTTTTTTTCTCTTTTTTTTGTTGAGATTATGTGCTTAGTTATAATATAAATATATAAGTATGAATTATAAGATGTGTATTTGTTGTTAAGTGAAATACTAAAATATGTATAGAGATGTGATATATCTTCCTACTTTTTTCTCCTACTTAATCTTTTACTCATAATATTAATATAAGTGTTAAAATCAATAAAAAACATAAGAAAAAAGAATTATCTGACTCTACATATAATCTTATAATAAATAAAAGAATAAAGTATGGGAAAAAAATATAAAAAAATATTATTTTTCATACATTTATAAGGTTGATCAAGTGTTTCACAGGCTTTTGAAAATTAACATCCAGAAAGTTTGAAGATTTGACTTGACTATAGATATGCGCAATCAATTCATCAGTGGTCAGCGCTACAGATATTTATAGGTTACTTGTAACATCAACTTAATTTCCTTCGCATTAACTCCTTTTCTTTCTTTTATCGTCAAGGGAATGTTAGATTTTAAATTATTATTTTGAGCAAAATAAATAATAAAATTAATAGGTGTTTAAACTTTAAAGATAGCAAACAGTTATCCCTTTCTTTCTTTCCCTTTTTTATTAAAAAAAACTTCTTTTTTCTTTTCCTTTTTTAAAAAGAAAATAGTTTATTAAGTTCTAAATATGTTTTCAAACCTGCTTTGGGGTTGTCGGGTGGCTTATTGCTTATGTGGGATTCAAGTAACTTGCTAGAAGAATGGAATAGTTATTAATAATATTTTCGTTATTAGGCAAGAGTGATGGTTATACCGAAGCTTTTTGCTTAATTTCTATGGGGTAATGCGCGCAAAAATTACGGTTGGTTTTGTAAATATCTATTGGCCTCACTCAAGTCTTCTTAAAGAAAAATTATGGGCTGATCTTTTGATTTAGTGGCTGCCAACGATATAATTTGGGTCCTGTTTCGGGACTTAAAAGACTCGGCTTTTGATCACTTTAAAAACATGGGTAAATGACCCGGATAGTATAAAAGATTCGGCTTTTGATAATTTTAAAAACAGATTCTTGGAATCTTGCTCTAATAGGCCAAAGTTCAGATCTTCAATTTTTAGATTGTTGAGTGAGGAGGACAGAATGTTCTTGGAAGCCCCTTTTACAGCAGAAGAAATAAAAGAGACGGTTTGGAGTTGCTCAAGTTCAAAAGCCCCTGGACCGAATAGGCTAAACTTTAAATTTATTAAACACTTCTGGGATACTCTGAAAGGCGACTTCATGAATTGTGCAAGTCATTTTGAGTCCTTGTCTAAATTTGAAAACGGAGCTAATCCTACATTTATTACACTAATCTCGAAGAAAATAGGCCCGTTGGGGTTAAATGATTATTGACCAATTAGTTTGATTGGATATGTGTATAAAGTTGTTTCCAAACTCCTTGCAGCCAGGTTGGCGAAAAATGTTTCGGGGTTGATTTGACATAACCAAACAACATTTGTAAAAGGAAGACATATTCTGGATGGAATAAATATAGCTTACGAGATAATTGACTTTGCCAAACGAGAGAGTTAGAGGTTGCTCCTACTCAGAGTGGATTTTGAAAAAAGCTTACGATTCCCCGAGCTGAGCGTTCTTTGATGATGTGATGTCTTATATGGGCTTTAGCTCGAAATTGAGGAAATTGATCAGGGGATGCTAATCTTCAGCTTCAGCATCGGTATTAATCAACGGTGTCCCTATAAAAGAATTTAAAATGGAGTGTGGATTGTGACAGGGGGATCCTTTATCCCCTTTTTTATTCTTATTGGTAGCTGAGGCGTTACAAGTCATGACAACTGAGACTTGCAACAGAGATATTTTAAAGCTATTTATCTAAAATTGGATAACTCAAACATATTGCTACTACAATACGCAGATGACGCTGTGTTTTTTTGGTGAATGGTCCCCTGAAACGCGAAAAATCTAAGAAGTCTATTGAAATGTTTTCAAAATTGTTCGGGTCTGAAGATAAACAAAAAGTAGAATGTTTGAGTTGGGAGTCACTCAATCCTAGGTAGAAAGCTTGGCGAAGATGGTAAATTGCTGTCCTAGCAAGATTCCATTTGAATATTTAGGCCTTCCTGTAAGAAAAAAACATGCGTAGAGCAGGTGCTTGGGAGAAGTTCTGGATCGTATCAAGTCCAAGTTATATGGGTGGAATTCACGTTTTCTTTCAATTGGTGATAGACCGACATTAAGAAAACCAGTCTTAGGCAGTTTACCTTTGGATTACATGTCAGTACTTAAAGTGCCATATTGTGTCCTAAAACAAATCGAATCAACAAAACGAAGTTTCTTTTGGGGTTTGAAACTTACGTCCAACATGCGGTCACTTTAACAAATATGGACTACAATAATAAATATCTGTAAAAACATAAAAATCATAATTATTATGTTTAGCAAACTAGTGTTCTGTAATTTATTTGGCACCTAATTGTTACAACAATCTAGTTAAATAATATATATACTGACTAGTAAGCTAGTTAACATATTTGAATTTTCGACGTGCAAACTTAGTTTGTAAGGTCATGCTTAGACGTTCGATCAAATTAATTGTTTCACTGCACGTACATCTGCACCCACACAAACATGCTCATTGAAAGAACTTCCTAAGATCGACTTCCTAGGTTGACTTGTAGCATATTTGGTGAGCTCGACGCGGAGATGGTTAGCACGACAGGAGGCATACATAGCACAGGTTTTGCATTTGATGAATTCGTGAGGTGCACGTCGTGTGGGTTGTTTCCATGGAGAAGAGCATGCAACTATAAATATCATAGCTAGGGTTTCAACTCATTTACGACATCATATACTTTTCAGTCAATGATAAAGAAGTTTTTGTTTCTGCCCGTAGACGTAGGTCGTTTCTTTGATGGCCAAACCACGTTAATATTGGTGTGTTTATATCGTTTTTTGTTATCTGCATCTTCTAAATTCTAACCCGTATAGGTTTCTCGGTCCTAACTAGACTCCCTTTACACGTGTTTTACTCTATTCTTTAGACTATTCAAGTTCTCTTGTGTAACACCCAAAAATGGAAGTTATTATTTAATGAAAATTATTGAATAATCGATAAAGTTTTGTCTGTATGCATGCGTTTATGAAAATAATTAAAGTGCTTAATTACTACATGACTTTTATGATTTAATAAGTTCATGGACTGAACTTGTAATTATCAAATACTTTCTTTTGTGTGTGGAAATGTTAGTGTGGCAAAAATAGAAAAGAATGAACTTAAGGGGGTTGTTTTGCCAACCATTGAAAGTTGCTAGTATATAAGCTAAGATTGGTCAAATTTAAGTCAAAATTGAGTGAAAGAAGTGTGTGTAAATGATGGAACTATCGAGGTAGGAAAGGACTCAAATTTGAAGCAAATCAAGAAGAAATTGAGGTGTATATACTAATTCAAATTATAAGGTATGTGAATTAAGGCTCTTTCATACTAAATCTTGAGTTGATAGAGAATTTTAAGAACTTTGGTGTTCTCGATAGTTGAATTAACTGAATGAAAAATGAAAAAATGAGTTTAACAACCGATTTTAATGAATTAAGGAAGAATAAACTGAATTTAATATTTGATTGATGTCAAAATTAAGAAATTGGTTGAAAATAGGTCAAAATTTGATTGTTTAGAGTTAATTAGTCAATAGATGATCAATTGTTGATGTTTTGTGTTGTTTTAGTGATATTAGTTGTAATTATGGTATAGCAAGTGCTAGAAATCACTTGAAGGTGTTTTGGTAATGTATTTGGTTAGTTTAGTAACTGTTCACGTCGAACAGTTTGCTGGAAAATGGTCACAGGCCATGTTGAAGGCAATAGGCCGTGTAGTGAAACACGGGCCATATTAGGATAATATGGGCCGTGTTCAGCCCTTAGTGACACATGCCTTGTACCAGAGATGTAGATCGTGTATAGTAACGATACACGGGCCGTCTAACCTAAGACGGATTGTGTAGGATTAGGATTAGACAATTATGAAGACTTAAAGAGGAATTCTCATGGATTAAGGTTGAAGTTTAGTTCAACTTCACCCACCTAACCTTGATTATAGATAAACATGGAAAATATTCTATGGACGTAGTTATAATTACCATAAAAATAACCACGGAAATGGAAAATTTCACCAAACATACGTGTTAACATAAATAACCACGAAACTAGGTACATGTATCTATTAAATGATTTAAATATATGTTTTTGTTAAAATATTTAATTATTAACAAACTAAATCACTTAAAAAAATACTTATTTAAGAAAACAACTTATTCTAAAACATCTGAGAAAATAAAGATGGATAATTAGTAAAAAATCTAAAAATAAAATTTTATTTCATATATATTTAAAAATTAAGATTTGGTGCTCCAAGTTTCTAAATGCCAAGGCCTTAGCCCATATTAAAGGCCCATTATATTGGTTACTGGCAACTTGCTGAACTGAAACGAAGATAAACATCAATTCCATCTACCAATGGCGCGCACGTTCTTGGAGCGAGACCGTGAGAGGATAGAAAAATGGAGGTTCTAACATTACCACGCTGTCTTCCATTACAATCGCTCAACGGCCGGAGTAATAATTACCGGAAACGGTGTAATAATGGTGGTCGTCGGTGGTGCAAGGTTGCCTCGGAGCAGCAAGAGCTGTGCACGGAGTTCCAGAGAATAAAGATCGATAAAGCAGCTTTGAAGATAAAAGAAGCATGCTCAGATGCTGAGCTTTGGGCCACATCGCTTCTTCGAGTGAGATCTTTCTATAATTTCAAGTCAACTTTTGGCATCCAAGTGAGTTCAATTTGACCATGACCTCGGTTTTTTCGGTACTACTAATTTTTTCCGATTTTGTCTATCTACTTCTGGACATGATACTTGATGATCTCGTGAATAAAGTATTGAATGTTTATCGAACTGTAGTTGAAGTCCAAGTGTTGTTAACTTTGTGAAATTGAAACGAATATTTGCAAGATTAGAGTTGAATTTTAACTCGTAAATTCAAATTCAATATGAATAAATGCCATCTTTGAGTATCAACGATAGTTTTAAGGCACAAATGTAAAATTATCTATATCAATATTTTTTTTTTTGGGGAGATTAATTGACCAACTATCAAATTTGCAGATCAAGTTATAGCGTGGTGGTAAACCCTAAATGCTGCTATCTAGTTTTGTTTCCAAATCATTTTCCCTTACTCCATATGTTGTGAAGTATATGTGAGATTAGATTAGGAACCAAAACCCACATCAAATCTAATATGATCTAATTGGTGTATGGTTGTTCACTTGTTCGGGTCCAAATTATGTATGAGGAAGTAGGAAGATCATAGAAAACACTCGGATTCCAGTTACATTTTATCTGAGGGAACATAGGAGCTTAATTGCAATGTTCTTCATGTTGCTCTCAGCAGTTTGATTGAAAATCATTAATGTCGAATTTCAACGCACAGCAGTATGTGTAGAGTTTAGGAGTCTACAAAGTATGCATATTTTTTCAAACTATATATACTTGTGATTAAGTGTATTGACATCAGAATGTGGACCTGCTGCTACGGATTTTCTGTAATTCACGATCTTTGTTTAGCATTTCATTTTCAGTTAGTTATTCTTGTTACACTTAACTCAATCAAGTTTCCATAATGCCATGTAGCTTCAACTAAATTTAATGTATGAAGTTAGTCTGTTAGTGTAATCTGGTTCCTGAGTCTTTCCATTGCTGTGTATAAAGCTGATACCTTTCGATCACTTTAGAGAGGTCATATGTTACAGACACATTTTCAGTTTTTGGTTTTTGATGTAACATCACTGATGTTGTTTTCTCTTTTCTTTAAGTTTTCTTAGGATCATAAGAAATACTTGGCAGATCTTGAGTTTGAAGCTTTGAAAGAACGTCTTTCTGGTACAAAACAAGGTGAAAAAGTCTCTTGCATCAATGCCACACTACCGTTATCACAAACAAAGAATTTTCCAGAGGAACTATGTTCTTCATGTAAGGTACTATTAGTGTTCATCAATCAATACAATATACATCTTCATATGTAATATATTCTATCGCGTGTGGTCTTATCATGCAATTTCCAACTCTTTCATAATAAATCTTGTGTAGTTTTCTCACAATGGAGAGGATCGACTAGTAGTAGGGACTCTGGATCTTAATCAGTGTCTGAGCCTCCCAAATGAGATAACAGGAATGAAGCCAAAGGTACTTCTTGCAATTATATTACCTGAAATTGTATTACAATGTAAATATGTTACACATACAATGGGTAAAAAAGAAAGTATGCCTCATTTGATGAGAAGAAGGTGTAACATTGTTAAATTTTGGTGCGTTTAACCTGTGTACCTAAAACGTATTCAGTATGTGGTTAATTTGAAACTCATGTTTAGAGTAGATTAAAAGATCATATATATTATAACCAACTTCATATGAATCAATTGTAGTATCAGTATTTGATACTCGATATCTTGGCTAAGCTTCTGTTGACTAAAGAAGGTAACTAATACATTGTTAGTGGCAGATCATAAGGCCATTAAAGAATGATAGCCACATGTTCTCATAAGTCTAAATTAGTGGAGATCATACCGGTATTACCTCTTTGCGTTTTCTATTTATAAAATAAATACTAAATTGAGAAACTATTAGCATGAGTAAGTTATAGTTCTTGCAATTTCATGTTTTCCTTGTGCTTTTGATATTGTTTTGCTAAATATTGCTAGAATTTTATTGTTAGAATTCTAACGTTGTCTGTATTTGGACCTAACTTATAATCTAAAACAGGGAATCGGAGGTGATTTTGCAAGAGCTTATCTAAGTAATGTATGTGTTGCCAATGAATGTCAGAGGAACGGTCTTGGTTTCTTCCTTGTTGAGAAATCAAAATTAGCTGCTCAAGATTGGGGTAAAATCTCTTAATTCTGTTTCAACCAAATTAATAATAAATGGATTGCTTTGTGTTGTCTTTCTTCTCAAAAGGGTCACTCATGTTGAAACTCGCTCAAATTCTGTTTTTCCCATACAACCACCTAAATATTTTATAGTGAAAAGTTCATTTGAGAACTGTTTTTATTGCAAGAACTGCGAGAACCAATCTTAGCCATCCAATTCACCTTCCTTCAATTGGATTGCCCACCCATGAATTCCTTACATGCACCTTGACACAC
>JAUEJL010108592.1:0-12681 GCA_032274825.1 Drosophyllum lusitanicum | reverse complement strand
ACTATTAAGGTTAAAATGATAATTTGCATCATTCAGATTGTTCATTCAGAACCTTTATCAAACAACATGTCACATTCTGAGGCAGATTCATTCAGAGCCTTTGAATTATTCAGATCACATAATCATTCAGTGTTTAATCATTCTGTTTTAACAAACAGCCCCTTAGTACTTAGCTGATCCTCAGCTGATACTTCATACTTAGGGAATTCTTCAAGTCTGATTCAAACAACACATGTTTGAAAACAATCTAAGTCATACTGAATGTATGGTTTTGTTATCATCAAATCTTATGTATTTCAATAGACGGATTTGATTTTTGGGATGAAGTGATTATCTCCCCAACACAAATGATAATAACTGATATCTTAGATTGTATAATAGAAGTCATAATCTACTTACGAGATGACGGTTGTTCATTAGCTAAGGATCTAACTGATCGGTCCTAAACTAGACCGAGAATACATGCAGTAGACTGAGAAAAAGAAAAACATGAATCGAGGGCCGGACCAAATAAAGTCGGTTAGTTATGTTTCAATCCGGTCTTGAACCCTGTCGGTCTCAAACCAGAACGGGCCTTATATGTTGGGCTGATGGCGTAATGCTTTCAAGGCTATGTAATTTAAAAAAAAAACTTACACGTTAGGCTGAATTTTCATGCTTGTAGTAACTTTCAAGGCTAAACAAATACATATACACATACATTATACATAACTTCTAATATACATCTATGTCTATAATTGAACTTGAATACTCAATCTTAAATATACACTTATGTCTATAATTGAACTTAAATCTTCAACCTTAAAAAAAGAAGAATATGCACGGATACTTCCAAACCAGACGCTTTTGATAAATGACTATATCATCTGAGGTTACTCCCAAGGGTTTGACTTTGAATAAAGACGAACTTCATTTTTCTTTGTTTTATGAAAATAGACGATAGGTACCAAACCGAATTAACCAAAAAAATTTATAAACAGAGTAAAATTTTTATAAAATTAAAGGCATTGGAATAACAATTAACTCTATCAAATTTGTTATCTGTTTTTAATTTTTTATTACTATCATGTCGAATGTCATATTAATCTAAAAACATACCTCATAAACACTTTACATAAATTTTGCGGATATATAGATTACTAATAGGGTGAGCATGTTAACCGAAAAAATGGACCCACAACCGAATTAACCAAAAATCCAAACCATTTTAAACGAAATATTAGTAAAACCGACGGTTCAATAAATGAATTTCAATTAACCAATTATATCGGTTCAGTTATGGTTGATTATTAAAAACCGAACCGACCCACTTAACTTATAATAGGTTTTTATTTTAAAAAATATATGTGAAAAGTATTTAAATGTAAGTATATATTTACTATGGACTTCAATTTTGTTAACGAACTCAATGTTGACTACTTGACTTCGAAATTTTCAAATTTTTAAATGTGAGTACTTTACACATTTTGTTCCCCACGAAATTTTCAATAGGTATATTAAATGTGAATTTATACTTTTTTTTTGAACGGAAAGCGAATTTATTAATAAAAGCAAGTTGCTAGAATTACAAGAACAAGCAAAGTCCGATCTAGAAACATTCAAGAGGATAACGAATCCAATCCGCTCATTTGTTGCTAAAATTACAAAGGGATCTATATTTAATCCAATAAAAGGAAAATGCCTTTAATTGACTAATAATAAGATGAGCTTGGTTTTGCTGGGGACATTGGAATACCTTTCCATTTCGAAGCCTCCAAATCATCCAAAAAAATGTGTATATAACACAGAAAAACGCCTTCTTAGCCTTCCTTGAAAATTGAAAAGCATCGCACCATTCCAGTAGAGGTTGCACTGTTGTGATCGGACCTATTGAAACATTCCACCATTCACAAATCTCTTGTAGAACAGCTTTAGAGACGTGACAACTAAGGAACAAATGATCTTCGTTTTCTTCTTCCACATTGCACAATGGACACATCAGGGAAATGGATAACCCTCTCCTATTTAGATTAGACTTTGTTGGCAACCTTCTGTTTGAGATCCTCCAAGCCAGAATATTAAGCTTTGATGGTACCCAACTTATCCAAGGAATAGGCCCATTGCCATTTGGCTTAAGATAGAAATTATCGAAAGCATATCTAGCCGAGGAAACTGAGAACAAGCCATCTTCCTCCAGCACCCATCTAACTGTTGATGCATCATTAGATAATTGGAACCACCTTGATAGAGGTAGATTTACTTTTTCGAACTCCTTTTGAACTTTAATAATATTACGCCACAATCCAGGGAATCTGCCAATAGAATTGATACCATCCAGCCCACCATATGTACCATGTAGAGCTCGAATAACCTTCTACCATAGGGTGTTATCGTTGTTCTTGAACCGCCACCACCATTTTGCAAGAATGGCAACATTTAGGGCAACATTTTGCAAGAAGGGCAACATTTATACTTAATGTTGTATATTAAAGTGATACATACAGTAAGATTGTGAATTGTAAATTCAGTGAGTAAAGTAAACGTGAATGTTGTTTTCAGTGATAATTTAGAAATTTACATTAACATTTCACACATTTTGTTCACTTCTACAAGCAGCCCCTATATAAAATACTAGATTAAATGTCTGTATGATACACCGGTCGGTTTAAAAAATAATAACTATTAAACATTAATAATAAGGTATTAAATAATTATAAAATGCGAATTAAATGAGAATTTAAGAAAATAAAGGACGCTAACACTCCGACTAACGGTGGATATGTCGACGCGAGGGGGAATGTACACTTGATGGCAGAAATGTGATATCTTTATACGAAGAGATGTGATTGTATTTCTTATACAAGTCGTCGATCATTATTGTTACAATTGGGGTTAATAAGGTTAAGCGGTGTTAATTAAAAAAGAATTTAAAATGACTATATTATATTTTAGAATAATAAAACTAAGAATTTGATTAAATATAATATTTTAAAATATATTAGGATAAATATAATATTTGTAAATCAAGGTAGAGAAATATGATATTTTAGGATTTAAAAGGACATATATGAAATTATCTTTAATAATTTTGATTTAAATTAAAGTCAAAATTGAATCCACTTTTGAATAAAGAAAAGTCAAAATTGGATTTTAATTTAAAAAATGATATATCCTCCTACTCATTATAAGATGACATGTGGAGTCCACTAATTCTCTTTCTGTACATCCTCCATTGATTTTGACACTTGTTTTGATCTTGTGAGTAGGAGGAAAAAGTAGGAGGATATATCACATCTTTTTAAATTTTTATCAAAATAGATGATTGCGATTTGATATTTAAATTTGTTATCTAAATCCAATAGTTAGGATTATCTAATAGATGTTATTAAAATTAGTCTTTTTTATATTAGAAGATAAGCCTAATGAAAGTGGTTAACCGAAATTAAATGTTTGGATAACTGAACTATTTACATTTAACCGATAACTATAACCAAACTAATCATAACTGATTGGTTATGATCTTTAATCTTTAATCTTTAATATATATTAAAAGAATAGGATTATGATGTCATTATATTATTTTTAAAACTTTTTATTATAATCATATCTTTTTATTTTCTCAAATGCCTTTAGAAATAGTTGTTTCTTCGTCAAGAACCTTAAGCTAAGCATATTTGTTTTTATATTCAAGTCATTTAATAGACATATTTTTTCATGGTTTGTTATGTAAACACGTCGACCAATTTGATTAACTTAATACATTGGTTTTTCATTATTCGATTTGTGATATTATTTTATTTTGAGAATTATTTCGAAAATGACGTCATAACATATCACTTCAAGTACCTTCTTTCTTTGTTATTTTATTTTGTGATACTATTTATATACGGGGTATTTGTTATCGATATATTCATTTATACACAGAGTATTATTTGTTTATACTTTCTGTATGTTTTACAATATATGACCGTCTAAAATTAACTTTAATCATCCTCATATTTATACATGGATTTTAATTTTATATTAACCAAATAGTTTAGTTATAGTTGTTTTAGGCCTTAACCGACCCTTACACACCACTAATTTTGATTAGGAGAGGAATATGCCGATGGAAGCTTGAGAAATGCGGATACCATGGAAAGAAAAAATAGTTATGTTACAAGTTGACGTAGACCGTATTTCATTTGTTATTTTTGGACATTGCTTCCCTCGTCGTCATCATCTTCTTCTTCATTTTCTTCATGCCCACCTTTTCCTCACTCCCCTTTTCTTTAGACTCTGCATTTTTGTATAATAAAGTTCTCATTTAACTAGGAAATCTGCAAATGGCTGCATCCGTTGTTTCTTGCGGTTCTACAGCTAGGGTTTATAACGATTTGGTTGCATTTGCAAAGCAACTCACTTATAAATCTGCAATTTATAGCTCTTCTTTCGGTTCGAATCCTGTTAAATTCGTTCGTGTAGTTTCACCTAAAGCAAGGTATGCTTCTAAATCAACTTCTGTTTCAGTAAAGCTGTCTGCATTGTTTAGTTTTTGATCTCTTAAGTTTCTTAGGGTTTCTTTGATTGTTCATATCATGTCTGTATTCAGTTGTTATTAATTTGGGTCATTTCGAGTAGCTGATTCATGGAGTTGTGTTAATTCGAAATGGGTTTCTATCTACTGAACATTTTTATAATGAATAAGTCACGAATTTAAAGCTTGTTCACAGTTTCATAAGTAAGTATGACGGATATAGAACAGTAGAGCGATTTAGGATCTAAATCAAACAACAATTTCTTTAATAAGTGGCATCAGGATTTAGAATCTACGGCTTATTGCTATATATTTTTACCCAGATTGTCTTATTCACCGACTACTCTGATTCCAAAAGCCTCAGCTACAGTTTTAGAGGTATCAAGCAAGAAATTTTTTTTCCCTAAACTGAAGTTTTATTTCTTTTAACTAATTTTATGGTTGTCTAGCAGGATGGAATTTATGAGGAGACTGATGATGTTCCGGTACCAAAGGTGATCATAGACCAGGACTCGGATCTTGATGCAACCATAGTAGAGATTACATTCGGTGATCGCCTTGGAGCTCTTCTTGACACTGTATGAAACATTTCATATTTTCATCTTCATGTAACCATCCCTTGTAACTTATTACAAACTTATATTTTTGTATGTGTGTGATTGTGGGGAAATGGATATATACACACATATACAGATGAGCGCTCTTCAAAATCTTGGACTGAATGTTGTCAAAGCAAATGTTCATCTTGATTCTTCAGGGAAGCACACCAAGTTTTCAATCACCAAAGCGTAAGAATCTGGCTAGATCTCTCTTTTATTAATTTACGTAGTCATTTCTTTACATAATGATAACAAGATAGTCAAGTAAATAGTTACAAAAATGAATCTTGATCCCTTTATATAGGAAGGCTAATATAGAAACATCAAATTCGTATTCATGTATAATTTGAAATTAGACTCTTGGAAAGTTTGGGAACGAAGGTATATTACACCTTGTTTTTTAATAGAAAAATATCAAAGTTTTATGAATCGACAAGCATTAATTTTGTAAATTCTGGTTAATTTATATGACTGTATGAGATCTTTTTGCAGCTCAACTGGCCGTAAAGTCAAGGACCCAGAGTTGCTTGAGGCGATTCGTTTAACAATTATTAGCAAACTTCTTGAATATCACCCTGTATTTTACCAACCTGGATTTTAACTTTTCATGCTAAAGCACCGTCTTGCCTTTAAATTTTTAACATTTGAAATTAATGATCCAGGAATCAAGTGCCCAACTAGCATTGGGAGAAGCCTTTGGAATTGAGGCACCAAAGCATAAGGTACTAAATCCTGCATTCCCAAAATTAGGGTCTAGTTTGATTTTCAAGAGCCAAACTGATTGCTTTTTTAACTTCAAACTTCATAGAAATTGTATGTGTTACCCAAAGAATGTGCTTGCATTATAGTCTACAAAATGAAATATATGAGCTGAAAAACTTGTGGTGTCGCTATTGATTTCGAGTCTAAATCTACAAATCATGAAATCAGAAGTGGTCGCCAACAATGTGATTAAGGGAGCATTCGAGATTTTCATAAAAAATTCAAATTTTGTATATAAAGTCATATATCAATTAAAGATATATAATGTAGTTCCTTTTAGCATAGCTGTCAAACTTGGACAAGTAAAGACAAAATACACTAAAAAAGAGTTGACTCGTTAAGTGACTCAAAACTGCAACTTATTAGTTATTACTGACTCACATCATGACTTGAGAGTTTTAGAGCGACTCGGTCTTAATCGAGTCAGTTCGGAACTTGACTGGGTTAAAAAAATCACACAAATGTTCAGCGGACATCGCCTATAACCATCAGTCCATGTCCATCAGTCACACAAATGTTTTGACGTGTTTTGTATTCTAGAAAAGTGACATGGTCACATGGTAAATTAATATGACAAAAAATGTTCTTGTTGATCGTAAAAAATGCTTCATCTTTTCACCTTGAAATGCCCTTTTCCTGAATATTGGTGAGTTTTTCCAGCTTGATGTGGATATTGCAACCCGCATACATGTTTACGATGATGGCCCTAATCGAAGGTACGGTAGGATCTATCTTTTTCGATCATGACCAGTTTTCTTTTAATTAGGTTGTCAATATGGAAAAGAAAAACCCATTTCCCTTGTAATCAATTTCCAAAATAAAATCACTATTCATTTCAAAATTTCAATTTTAACCCTCAAATTTTTTTCACTATTTACCCTTAAGTTTATATATAAGTTACATTGATCCAATAAAATTACTTATTATTATTTACAAATCAAATGTTCTTTGGTCTAGCGGTATCAAGATATATTAAGGTATCTCTCCCGCTTTAAGCTTAAGGGTTCGATTCCTGTTATACATCATTTTAATTTTACAATTTTAACCCTTAATAAATTTTCACTTTTTACCCTTTGGTTTGTACAAGTTACATTTGACTTTATAACATTACTAGGTAATGTAGCTTCATGTACATGATGTAATCAACAAATGCAATAGTTGCATGTTAACCTAAATAGTATCTACATATGCTAACTTTGAACAACGATCTAATATATTATATTATATGTAAATTAAATTTTTAAGAATATGATTATTTGAATATCACCCGACGCAACGCGCGGGCTTGATATATCTTGTTGAATATCAAGTGTCAAATCTTGCAGTCTGCTCTCAGTGGAGACAGCTGATCGCCCTGGATTACTGGTAGATCTTGTAAAGATTTTCACAGATATAAATGTTGCAGTAGAATCAGGAGAGTTCAACACTGAGGTAATAAACTAATAATAACTGCTCTATAAACACTATCAATCTTTTAGAGGTGGTAAGTTGATTTGGGTTGTGTTTTATCTCAAACTAGTCATATAGGTCAAGTTAAAAATTTAGCTAATAATAACTGGTCTGACTGGATCTCAGCACCGAATTTGGGAATCAACTGTCATTTCTCGTAGCCTCTTTTCTTTGGGTTTGACGGGTTCTTAGTATCTTTTTACTAAGTGGTTGATGGCCTTTCTGCTTGTTTTAGGCTAGTTTCATGTGTTTTCAGGGCTGCCTTCCTTTAACAGTTTGTTCCTTGCAAATTGTAAGGCTTGGTTCCCTTTTCTTTGTATATCCTTTTTCGTTAATACCATTCAACTTTTCGGAAAAAAATAAAATAATTTAGCTAATGTTACCCAAAGCTTATTATGCATACCACCCTTTAAATTGTTTTAAGATTTAGATTATTGCTGTAATGATATAGTTTCTGTAATCATAGTTAACAGCCCAACACACTAATTACTGTTAAAAATGACGAATAAGTGTTTGTGGGTCAACCCAACCTGACCTGGCCTGGTCAATCCTACTAAAAATGACCCCATTTTGACCAGCTAACCTTGCAATCTCTACAAGCTGAAAAACCTATAAAACCAGAATCTTGGAACAAAGATTGAATCCCTCACAACAGTTTATATTGTGGTGATGCAGGGCTTGTTGGCCAAGGTTAAATTTCATGTCAATTACAAGGGTAAATCACTTATTGAGCCACTTCAGCAGGTGAATTTAGCAGTAACAGCTTAAGCTCCTTAATTTATACGCATTGTGTTTTTTAATGTTCTTTACTGAATTTTTGTGTCTATGTAACTTTATGGATGCTATAACAGGTTTTGGCTAATAGTTTACGGTACTTTCTAAGGCGACCAACAACAGAGGATTCGAGTTTTTGAAGGTTCTGCGACTGAAAGTGTATCAGAAGCTGAAGGGCAAGCTGCTGGATATCATATGATGTTATTGTACACTATCATATAACACATTAACCTTTTTTTGTTCTTTTTTTGGGTAAAGTGTGTTATGTTGATGGTTGTTGAATCTCTGCTCGTATGTTCAATGCTGGAACTTGAACATTTTTTGGGGAGGACCAAAATATTAAAAGTTTACAATGCTGTTCTTCATTTATTAAAAAAGCATACATATATAAAATAAGGGAAAATGACGAGTGTTATTGCAGCACCTAGGTGTCGCCAAACTCACATATCTCGTTAATAAAGGATAATTATATCATTTCAGTATTTGCTCTTTGAAAATGTATGTGAGTTTGATAACACACCTAACCTAAATGTTGCTAGTAGCATATATCTTCTGCCAATAATATAAATATAAGAAATAAGAAAATGCAAAAAAAAAAAAAAAAGTATTACAACTCCTCTCAACTATGTTTAAGGTTGCCAAGTTCATCAATTACTGATTCTAACTCAAATGCGTGAATCTTCGTTCAAAAAGACGCACGAATTGGTTAGAAACTTTTCCTCGGAAGATTAGAAAAGTATAATTTGAAGGTTTCATAACTTCAAATTGGGCTTTATCTTTTTTTTTTATATAAATACCGACCGGTCTAACCGTCTAACGTAAGTTTTTTTTAAAAAAAAAAAATTATTTATGTATAGATATTGTCTTGTGGTGTAATTTTATAGGGAATATATAACGTGTAAGAGCCTCGGTGGTGTTAAGGATCAAATTTGGTCTTTCACAGGCTAATAAGTTTAGTGGCAGAGGTCAAATCAGAAAACAATTTCCCTATCTTAAATGTCGAATTAACGTGATATTCCTTTTTTTTTCTTTTTCTAATTTAAATGTGTAGTATAGCTTAACTTAATTTTTTTTATTATTTTAAATTTATTTTATTTTATATTTAATTATTAAATAAAATAAAATATTTAAAAATAGTATAAAAATAAAATATAACTAACAATAAAAATAAAAATTTCATAACATTAAAACTAATAATAATATTTTGATACATTAATAATAATAAAAATAAATTCCATTCATCCAATCCATACAATTCTATAATTCTCATTTAGAAATGACAACGGGGTGGGTTCGGGGTGGGGATTGGTCCCCCCGTCTCTGTTTAAGAAAACCATCCCCGTCCCCGCTTAAAAAACCACGGGGATTTAAACGGGATCCCCGTTGGGTAACCGGGAAAAACCGCGGGAAATCGGGTATCCCCGTTTAAATAAACATGTGATTAAATGTGTAATTTTCACTGCGGAGATACTTGTTAAAGTAAAACTGTGATTTTTTTATCACGGGGATCGTCACCGTTAAGATTTTATCACGAGTTTTAGAAAATGATTATACTAAATTATACAACATTATCAAATACAAACATATATGAACTGAAATTAAAGTCTTAAAGAATTTAAATGCATCAAAAGTATCAAAACCAAACAATCCAAATAAAGACAATGAGTAAAATCAGGTTGTGCAAAAATGTAAAAAGATTTGTATATTTTCTATTTATAATTAATTTTATGTATATTAATATACATTTGTATATATAATTAATATTAAATTATAATCGGGTATCGGGTAACCAGGGCGGGGATAATCAAACCCGTTCCTGAACCCGTCCCGTTTATGTCGGTTTTTTATTTTCCCTGTCGGTTTCGGTTTTTTTGTCATCCCTATTCTCATTCCTTGCCAAAGTAGCCTTCAAACATGTCCCGTTAAGGGGGTCATGCGGGGCTATGTAAAACACGAAGTCTTTTGCGAAGTGGGCCTCTTGTTGTAGTTTAATTCATTTTCTTTTAATGCTAACGTTTTTTCTTCGACTTCAAGTTTCTTCTTATTGTTTTTTCCCAATCTAAATGTGTAGTATGGCCTAACCCAAACTAACTCAATCTTTTCCCTACTTTTTTATTTTGTTTATTATACATTTTATATTTGGTCAAATAATTAATGTATGAATTGTGTAATAAATAAATATTTTTTGTTGTAGAAGAGAGAAAAAAAATATAACCTAAAAAACAAATCTTAACCAATCATTTAAAAGGAAAAAAAAATTTGAAAATTAATATCACACTCTCACGCGCCATCAACCACCATTACACAATCACTTGAACTAAAAAAAATCATTGTGCTCAAAATTTTAATTTGTCATAGCTAAGATTTGAGAATTTAAGCAAAAAAAAAAAATGCTAATCTACTAATTTTTTAATCATCTTTAAATCAAGACCATTTTTCTCATATTTCTAAACATTTTATTTTGGAAATGTAATTACGAAAATGCATGTCTCAAATCTGAACATATAATTCCAAATATGTAGTTCTAAAACTGCAGCATCAGAAAATGCAGGTGCTTTTGAAATTGAAAAAAAAAACAGAATTGATAAGAGTATAACAGATAAGATGATAACCAAATGCATATCTACAATCAATAAAACAAAAAATGTGTAAATGAAATGCCTCAAATATGAACATGTAATTCAAAATATGTAGTTCTAAAAAATGCAGTAGCATCCGAAAATGCGGGTGCTTTAAAAATGAAAAAAAAATCCAGATGAAGATGATAACTAAAATGCAACCTAAATAAAAATGATAACCAAAATGCAACCTAGATGAATATGATTACCTAAATGTAACTCACATGAAGACGGCAACCAAATAGAAAACAACGATTTACTCTATAAAAATACACTTTTACTATAAAACATTCCATCCAACACAAATAAACAAAGAAACCTAAGCATTTTTACACTAAATGTTCAAGTTTCTAACTGAATTTCTAACAAGAAATCTATTCATTTTAAAAACTAAAACGAAAACGCATATGTCAAAATGCACGAAACATTTTCAAAATGCAAGTTAGAACTAGAATGGGTCAAAGAAGTATAATGAGGCTTGGAAGTAAATTGTAGATAAAAAATTGTTGAATCAACAACAAATACCCAAAATCAAATCAAATCAATATGCATTTACATAAAAGTACATTCTACAGGGATTACAAAAACAAAAAAATTAATTTCATATCAAAAAACACTCCTCTGCGTTTTAAAACAATGTGAGCAAAATTTGAAATGCAACCATATACGAGCAAAAACTGGAAATGCAAAACACCATCTGACCTCGTTGATTGTAGGTCACCAATCGAAATCCCCGGCCTGTTACAAAAGAAAAACCTTAGAACTCACAAATAATGGAAGATAGAAAAAAATGTCCGTCCTCCTGCAACAAAAACCCTATAACCACCGATTAAAACCCCATGCAGCAACAGTGAAATGCGGCAGAAAAACATAGCAGATGGTGAGGGAGAGAGCATCATCGCTGGCGACTGAATGTTCGTTGCATGGAGAGAGAAAGTTGTGAGATATGTGTTTGATAAAGTGGTTGTTGCAATGACGGTAGGCAGGTGACGAACAATGGTGGTTGGAAGCTGACGGACCGATGCTAGCATGGGTTCGGTAATAGGTCGTCGGAGGTGTAATTGCCAAAGGTGGGTAGGGGAGAGAGTTAAATCGTCGACAATTAAATGGGTGGAGATAGAGAGAGGACATAGTTTGGTAGAGATAAAAGATGTTGGTTTGGGGGGTTCGAGATCTGATAACGTGGGTGTAGGGGTTATATCTTAATTCCTATTATACCTTTACATATATAATTTATTCTTATAATTACTTTGTAAGTTAAGAAAGTGCTATCACTAGATCTCATCCATTAATTTAGTTGATCAAATGGTTCATGATCGGTCTATAGGTTTGATGTATAAAGAGTGGGTCTGTATTGATCATATATATATATAGGGTAGAGATAAGGTAAAAGGTATTTAATCCTAAAAAGCGTAAAAGGCAATAACGGCCGTACGATCAGGGCCAAAGTCAAACCAAAAAATTCAAAATTGATGAAGATGTTCCAATTTTAAGCGGTTCCAGGGCAATTTTGGAAAATCGGATTAGAGAGAAGACGACGGTTGCTTAATTTCTGGCAATTGTGGGTTCAATCTCTGAATATGAAATTTCATCTTTCTTCTTCATCAAATCACACTGACAGACCAAAATCCACCTTTGACGTCCATCGTTCCATTCCTACATTGTATGCATCATTGCATATAAACGTTCCATTCCTACATTGTATGCATCATTGCCTATAAACGTTCCATTCCTCCATTGTATGCATCATTGCATATAAACGTTCCATTCATCGTTCCATTCCTACATTGTATGCATCATTGCATATAAATGTTCTCATTCCTCCATTGTATGCATCATTGCATATAAACGTAAAGAGTTAAGGAATTGATGCACAATCTCATAAATTCATCAACAGATACATACAAGAATTGATGCATAATCTCAAAACTGATAAATAAGAAATTGATACACAATTCTATCCGATTCTCCAACTAATTACCAT
>JAUEJL010108581.1:0-12683 GCA_032274825.1 Drosophyllum lusitanicum | reverse complement strand
CGACTATTATGCTAGAGGCTGTGGCATCACAGGATATTTGGGTATGACATGCATACTTTGGGGTTGCCGAGTCCAGCAATGACCTAAATGTGTTGAATTAGTCACCGTATTTGACGATGTATACAATGGAAAAGCACCCGAGTATCCGTTTCAAGTAAAAGGAGTAGTCTAAAAATATGGCTACTATCTTATAGATAGTATGACGCGAGTTTAGGGGAGTGGGAATCAGGAACACAGAAGTTCGAGGCTTCATTACGCGTGAAGGAGGGTGAGTTGTCACTAAAGGAAAATAAGATTGTCACAACAAGTTAATTTATGGAGGTTAAGTGTTATAATAAAATATCTTCTTGAAGCAAAATTTCAACATGATAAAAGCACATCCAGTAGTCCCTTGGTCATATCTCACGCATTACATTACAAGAGGTTCAACTATATAAATAGCCAAAGGGATTGAACTCAATATCAAAATAAACTATACAACTTCCATTTTTGTCTCCGATCAATTTAGGAAAATTTAGAAAAAAAGTATGTATTAGTGTAATGTTCATCAATAAATTATACATGTGGGTAAATATACCATCAACATCGAAATGCTCATCCGGACCTCGAGCACCAGCTAACAACACATCGAAAGTATTTGAAAAAGTTCTAATCATGTGTTGGGATCATGTTTCACACCCCAAAGCAACAATCAAAGAAAAACATGTCAAGGGGTCCAATTGATGGTCCTTAACCCAAGTCATTTGAAGAATTACTATGTAATAAATCTTCCTCAAAACATTTTTGAAAATCTTTAAGAACCAACAGTTAAGTCCAAGCACACCACTCGCGTATCCGAATCTTTTAAACTAAGGCTCTAATACCAAATTGTAACTATATATATATATATATATATATATATAAATATATATATATGTATGTATATATATATCTTAAAACATATGAGGAAACAACCTACAAAATCATTATCCCATAAATATTGATTGTATGATTATTAACAAAGCATAATATCATAACATTGTTTGACACATAGGAAGCATAACAAATTATTTAAACACTTTTTAATAAAATATTGTTGTCACACCAGAGCCTTCGTCTTGTCCTTACCCGAAGTACCCGAAAGGAAAAGAACACAACGGGTAAGCATGAAGCTTAGTGAACACGTCACATCACGATAGCACATATGGACCCATTGGCCATGATGTCCACCAACATCAATATTAATAGATATTAATAGTCCACTCAACCTTGATGCTCACTTGCATTTTAGTTATTAGTTCACAACAACATAACCAATCAATGCATAATAGCTCACACATACGTATCAAACATATACAATACACACATATGTACACATCATAACATAATGAATAAATTAGTGTAACTGACATAATCTGCACCTTAAAAGCAAGAAAATAACAACTCAGCAAAGTATCCTGAATTTATGCGATTACTAGCAAACACCTACAAGAAAGGCTTCCATATCAGCAATCACTAACTAGGGTCACTCACCCTAACTAATAAGAATCCCACACTTGGCTATCTAAATCACTAGTAACGCATGGTGATAAGAAAATCATCCATACTTGGTGATCTCATATGTAAGGTTCGCGATCCCCCTAACCTCTCTAATTTGCCATCCAGTGCACTTAAGCACTTCACAATCCTTTCTCTACCCCACTTCACGATCAGTGCTTAAGGAACTTTGCAATTGATGATGGTTATCGTGGGAACCATAAGTGGCGATTGGGGACACACACTCACATCTACTTAGCGATTCAAAGGGAGATGGCGATCCAAGAACACAAGTTAGTGATTGAATACAGTCGATGGGATTCAATCTCAAATCCACTTAATACATGACCAAATTGATTAACTCTTGTTACAAGGTGTTCTCAACACCATTTAGCCAAACCTACCGATTTAATCGCATTTCTTTCACGTTTTCATGCACTAGTAGTCCACTCTCGTTCTTGGTTTCAATGCACACCAAAACCAGACTCAAAATCCACTAATTCTTGACCAAATTGACTTATTATTGTTGCAACGACTTTCTATCATCATTTAGGTGAACCTTTAACAACTAACTGCATTATCATTGAGTTACATGATCCATGATTCAGTTCTATAATCGGCTCTATCCCATATACGAACACAGCTAAAACCCAGCTGAAACCTATTTAAATCTTAACAAGGTTGTATGAAATCCGTATACATATGTTTGTAAGAGAACAAGGGATCATACCTCATAATTTCCAATCAATTTGCAAATTGTGTGATGAAGAAATGGCTTAGTTTGCTTTCGTTTTCCTCTCATCTCGGCACACACCCAACTCACACAGAACCTCGATGAATAGTAATTGCGGTTATAGTGTTTAGTCTATGGTTTTGTGCTCTAAACCCATTTAAATACCCTTCCTCAACTTTTCTAGTAGCATAAATAGTCCTTTTACTTTATAAAGTAACTAAAACACCAAATAATATTAAATAAATAAATGACATCATTTTGTTAATGTTCAAAAGCTAATAACACTATTACAATTCAAGAATGGGTATTACATGGTGGTGGTTGGGTGGTGTTCGTTGGTGGTAGTGAGAGGGAGGGTGAGAGAGATCAACAATTTAAGAGAGGAATCGTCTGAGGTTTGCAACGTTTGACATGTAGATATTTGATCATAAGAAATCACTTCTAATTATTAAACTTGTGATCATGTAATTTTATGTTCTAATAAGTATTTAAGTAAACTTATTATTTTTATATTAACTTGGGTATTATAAAATTGTAAATTTTTTTCCCATGATTTAAAATTGTATCATCAAGCATTTCAAACATTGATTGCACTAATAATCTCATGTTTTTAATGATGACAATTTTAATACAATTCAGAACAATAATTCACTAATAAGTTTTTTAAAGCATCTTGCACACAACCTATTGGACGTATGTTAAAAAAAACTAAAAAGTTTATTAAAATAATCAGTGATTCAAGAATCGACCCTTTGTCCCCTTTAACTTGCTTGATCACCATTATCTACTTTGACTTGCTTGAAGATTTTAGTTCTTCTCCCCTTTGTTGACTTGGGTTGACTACTCCTGCTATGTTGACTTGGGTTGTCCTACATCTTCTCCCTCTTTGTCTTCATAAAACAGATGGTGACATACTTCCTCTCACATGATGCTCCCCTAGATGTATGAACTGCCCCTCAAACTAATGGCTTGTCCACAAGATGTTGTATATGTATCTAATATAATTATAGACAAAAACAAATGAATCTACCAATATAGGTTAGTAGCACAATATTATCATCACCCATATAACATAAACCTATAAACCATACATATATTAGCCATTTATATTTTAATCATTTATATCAACCACATGTATCAAGCATATATGTATCGACAACATATTAATCATCATGGCAATCATAAATCATGCATGACGATTTCAAATAATCATTTGGAACATTCACATGATTATCATGCATCATGCATATATAATATATTATAAGGAAAAAATATGCATAACATGCATGACGATTACAAATAATCATTTGGAACATTCACATGATGTAGAAGGCTCTTAAGGGGCTTAAAGTTCTTTAAAATGTCTACATAAGGCCCAAATCACAAACGTGTCTTAGCCTATAATGGGCTTACAAATCATAAACAACGTTTTTCTTGCTTGTTTGACATGTCTATCCTAACACAACCATGAAAGTGTTATCTCTGTGCCAATGGTTCCGTTAGAAGATGATTGATTGATTTGCCTAGGAATTATAAGTCCTTTTGTATAGCCTCACCCGATGGTTTCCTGTACACCATCGGGTTCATCGGCTTCATCCAAAACACACATAATCCCTCTCCATTTTATCCGATCAGCTTCGACGTTCTAGTTCACCAACCCAACCTTCACCTCTCTCTCTTCTCTCTATATCTCTCTTTTTCTCTCCTCTCTCTAGTATATATATTATAAAAAAAGGATAAGATTTAGATAAACTATACTAAGTTTTAGGTTGAAAAGAGGAAGAAAAGAAAACGATGATATGACGATAATATGACAATTAGATTAGAGAACCCGAAGAAAATGCTATAGTGATGTTTTAATGTTGTTAATATTGTTGATGAAAAAGAATTGTAAATAGCATTTTAATAAGGGAATTCATTTTTACACAACAATTGTAACTTTTATACCCTTAGAATTCCACCATTTTTTATTTTCATCCACGTATTTAAGAGTACAATGATTCAAACAACAACTAATTATTGTATATAGTAAAAATCCGTTGTGCATAGATTATATCCTTTTTAACAAGAAATGAGATGAGATTTGTATCGAAAAACTAAAGCTGATTTTTTTGGTTTTGTTTGTGGGGGAAATGGAGCCGTTACTTGCACTTTTGCCAACATAAAGATAAAAAACAAACCCACGTCTCTGATAACGTTAAACTCCCACCTCTCCTTACTTTTTTGTCTCTTCTTCACTCTCACTGGCGATCTTTCGACCCCTATTTAGGGTTTTGTTTCATTTCAGATCCAAACAATAGAACCCCCCAAAACGATCTTCATCGAAACCTAGGGCTTTTTTGTTTGATTTTGATTTGTCCCATGGATGAATCTGACAGTAGAGTTGAAGCATTTGATTCGGGTCACAATGTGCCGCCTGTATTAGGTGAAACGGGTTCGGAGCAAAATCATAGCAATGGCGGGTGTCAGAGGGGGGAAGTCGACACTTCGGCCCCATTTGAGTCCGTTAAGGAGGCTGTGACCCGATTCGGTGGAGTCGGGTTCTGGAAACCCCATTCTACCCACTCTCATGCTTCTGAGGTCTCTCTCTCTCTCTCTCCCTATGTATATTTGAATGTTTAATTTGTTCATTAGTTATTGCATCTGATTACTTAAATCGAAGGGGGAAGAAAAAAGGGGATTTATGGAATTATTCATGAAAAGCACCAATTTCTAGTCTGTAATTTTGCATTGTGGAATAATGGTTTTTGTTTGGTTTACTGAAGTAGCAAGAGAAACTTCATTATTGTTGTTTTTTTATATGTTTTGACTTTTTTTCAGTCAAAATGTGTCACTTTTGTATGCCAAAATTGGTTTAATTTTAAATCTTTTTTCTGAATAACAAATTTTGTTTAAGGTTACACTTGTTACTTGGTTTCACAAAACTCCATATTTTCCCAACATTTTGCTTAATTTCTTCCCTTTGGCACTCATAGTTTTTGGTTATGGTCAACGCATTACAAGATAAGGTCAACATAAACATCTAGTTCTTGTTTACTTTATATTGGCTTGTCTCTTTATATTCAATTTATATAATGGTTTATAGTAGAATTTTGTCTAGGAAAAGAGATTGTTTATTTGTGCAGGACATAAACACTTTGAATTTTCACTGAGGTCAAACAAACTACTATTGTCTGCAAATAGAATGATGTTGGTGATGTGTTTTAGACAATATTGATTATCCATATATATTTTACAAATTGAAAACCCAACAGCATTGACCATAAAAGTCAAACTGATAGATAACATTTTGACTTTTGCAGAGTAACATTGAAGAAGAGTTTGATGCTGCAAAAGTTGAAGAACATGCTGTGCAGTTAGCAAATGATCTCATGGTAAAAGAAAGGGAAACACTTGAAGTCTTGAAAGAGCTCGAAGCAACAAAAGCTACTGTTGAAGAACTAAAAGTCAAACTACAGAAAGAATCAGCTAAAGTCAACCTAGCCGTTAACAATCAATTGGAAGAACCAATAGAGGGAAATGACAAAAACACCCTTGATCCACAATTGTCTGGTGATAGCTTGATGTGTCCTTCTTCGGCTCCAGGTTTTATCTTGATGGAATTGAAGCAAGCTAAACTGAACTTAACAAGAACAACAAATGATCTTGCTGACATCAGAGCAACCGTGGTAACGTACAACAAAATGATCGAGAAAGAAAGATTCGAACTCGAGAAGACCCGTGAGAGACTATCTTCAAAAGCTACATCTTTTAAAGAAAATGTCGACTCAAATTCTTCAAAAACTACATCATTTAAAGAAGATGTCGACTTTCCGAGGGAGCTCCATAGGTTGACTTCTGAGACAGAACAGTTCAAGAAGGTAGGAGAGGTAGCAACATCTGAAGTTTTAAGAGCAATGAATCAAATCAAACAAACTAAAAGAAAGATAAAAACAGCCGAAATTCGTCTAGTTGCTGCTAGAAAGTTGAAGGAAGCGGCTAGAGCAAGTGAAGCTCTTGCTCGATCTGAGATTAAGTCGATATCAAAAAGTCAAACTTTATCAGAAGCTGAAGGTGTAACTCTCTCGTTTGAAGAGTACTCTTCCCTAAAACTGAAAGCTCAAGAGGCTGATGAAGCTCTAATTAGGAAAGTCAATGAATCAATGGTCAAAGTCAACGATGCAGAGTTGTCAAAATCAGAGATCTTGAATAAGGTAGAGGAAGCAACACAGGAAGTTAAAAATAGTAAGAGGGTTCTTGAAGAAGCTTTGAGTAAAGTAGAGGCTGCTAACAAAAACAAGTTAATAGCAGAAGAAGCTATTAGGAAATGGCGATCAGACCACGGTCAAAAAAGGAAGTCAACCGTTCAAAACTCGACCAAGTTCAAGAATTCTTCAAATAAGATCAACACTCGTTTGCTGGATGTAAACGGGACCCATTTGGGAAGTAATGTCTCGGTTCCTGTTTTGAGGCCCACAATGTCGATTGGGCAGATTTTGAGCCGAAAGTTGCTTTTGACAGAAGAGTATAACGAGAAAAGTGAGATGAAAAGGAAGGTTTCTTTGGCACAAATGCTGAGTAAACCTACTAACGATGGCAGCGTCAGTGGTGGTGCTGATGAAGGTGCCACTTGTGGTAAACGGCGTTCAGGAAAGAGAAAGAAGTTTGGGTTTGGAAAAATTTCGTTTTTAGTGGCGAAGCCGAACAAGAAGAAAAAGAAACATAGTAGCGTAGGTTCGCGACTTTCATGCACCAGGGATTAGTACAATTTGTGTGTTTGGGATGTGTTATATAAGTCGTCTAGGATTTGTTTAATTTATTTGTGTTTTGTTTTGTTTTTTGAACAGACTTGTGTGTTTTATGTTAACTACGAAGTTAAAAACTATAATATAAATGTTAAACATATAAAATATGTTTCGAATATTTCGAATGACTCGGCATGTTTTAAGTTTTTAACAATGCGAGCTCGAATAGTTCGGGACTAACTCGTCTCGTTTACATTCATAATACTTTATCAAAAGCTTATGGATGTAAAATAGAAAGAAATATTAGAAAAATATATCATTTGTCATGTCATAGTATAGTTTATTGATGACAGCAATACTTTTGTCCTCTGGACACTGAACCATCTTCAATCAAACAAACAAAATCAGATCTTTAATCGATAAAATCAAAAACTGAATAGCACTACAAACTACACAACACTACAAACTGCATTCAAAGCACCAAAAGCCACCAGCAACAAATAATGCTCATCACCCTAAAAAGCATTGATCAGCAATTCGGCACTAAAAACTGCACAGCATCACTATCAAAGTTCACCAACATGAGAAATGTAAACCAAAAATATATTATAAGAAAATGTTTTTTCTTATATATAAAAAAATGTTATTTGTAAACCAGAAGCGGTCAATAGCTCGGCTGTTAATTACCAAAGAGAGCTTATAGTCTAGTGGTATATATTGTATTAGGAATCTCACAAGTTTGCAAGTCTAGGTCACATGGTAAACAAAAGATGTAGATTTACGAATAAATTTAAGGAGAGTGTGTTTTGTTGTTAAAAGAAAAAAACCACATATGCGCGCTAAAATTATTTATTTTGTATTCAGCTTTTTCTTATTTTGGATTAATAATAATAATCTTAGGGAGGTGATATCTACACAGTTATACATAAGGAAATTTGATATTTATATCATCATTTAATTATTATAATATATTTTTCTTATCCATATAAATGAGTGTATAAATGTCTAAATAAAACTTTTCGTTGTGTGCATGTCATTCATCTAACCCTCAAACTTACTAACACAATTAAAAATCCAGCCATTCATGCAAACTCTTGTAGTAAATTTTTAAAGGTGAGAAACTGAGAATAATTTAAGAAAAAAAAAATTCACAACAATCGTATAAGATATTAAGATGTACATATCATATTAGAGTATTTGCAACTCTCACGCTTCACTGCTCCCATCACACCGTCAATTCAGTTTTTCTCTACTATCATTCAACCCACCACTCAGATTCTTAATGGTCACTACTTATCACACCAAATTCTGGGACCCACCTAATATCTAATTAATCAATTATAATAACAAAAAAGAAGAAAGAGTTAATTACATTTTTGGTCACTATGGTTTGTATGAAATTTCATATTTAGTCCTTGTGCTTCAAAAATTACAACATTAATCCTTATGGTTTATATTTCTTTTCAATGTTGATCCCTAATCCATTTAAAAAGACAAAAATTCCCTTATCTTTTCTTGTTTATAAATAATAATAATTGTTATTAAAAAAACTTCGAAAATACAAAAGATGCTTTTAAACAAAACTTTAAGTTATTATTATTACTAGTTATATTTACAAACAAATACTCCCTACCCATCCCTAAATATTCAATCCCCTCTCACTCTATAGTTAGTTACCACTGCTGCCCATAGCTCCACCCCAAAACGCCGTTGCCTCTTCCAATTCTGACCACCATCTTAGCCTTTTCTTTTCTTCTCCAGTGTGAGTTATGTTCATATCTGTTTGGTGGTGGTGGGTTCCGATATGGTTCTATTCGGATATGTTTGTGGATCAAGTTTTGATTTAGGGTTTTGGTGGCTTGATGTTGTTAGACGATTTGGGCTTAGGGTTTAGCGAGTTCTTTGTAGAAGGTTGTATGATTGAACGTAGTCTGATTATTTTGATTTTGTTTGTGGGTTTCTATGTTCGAACATGATTTGAAGATTTCACTGTTGTTTGAACGTGATATAATGATTTCACTTTTGTGGGTTCTTTGATTGTGAAGATTTCGATTTTGTTTGTGGGTTATTTGTTTGAAAGTGGTCCCATGATTTCGTTGTTGTTAGATGATTTCGATTTTGTTTGTGGGTTCTTTTTTTGTACGAGAGTGTGATGATTGAATATTATTTGAGTCCCATCGGTTTAAGATATGAGATTATATATAGCTTGGCATGGCAAAAACGGAGGATGATAAGTGTATGATTTACCGGTGAAGACTAAGCTGAGCTCATTGGGCTCCTCCTCTTGCAACCTCGGTTATTGCCGATCGTGAAGTATAATCCTCTTGTTCCGACGGTAAAACTGATCCGAGTTCATCTTTTCCGATGGTAAAACTGATCTGAGCCCCTTCTTTTTCACAAGGGTAAACGGTAGTGAGTGGTGTTTGTTGTTTGTGGTAGACGGGTGGTTTTCAGTGGTGGTTGTGAGGTAGAGAAGTGAGATCTATAGGAGATAATTGTAGACGGTGGTAGATGGTGGTGGGGCTGTGGTATATGGCGTTAGGGTGGTGGTAAAAGGTGTTGGGTGGAGTTGATGGTATAAGTATTCACTAATTTTTATTATATAATAATTAGTAATTTATTATTGTTTAATTATTTATTAATAACTTGTAAATGAATAAACCTTAAAAATAAAAGAATAAATTAAGAATGAAGGAATATTTTGGTCTTTTTTAAGTGAATTTGGATTAACATTAAAACAAATTATAATCACAAGAATTAATATCATAATTATTAAAACATAAAAACTAAATGTAAAATCTTATATAAACCATATATACAAAAAATGTAATTAACTCAAGAAGAAATAAAAGGGACAGAGACAAGCGATTTACTAAAAGGGTAAAAGAAATAAAAATAAAAAAAATGGACGCCACAACCTTCTCACTCCTTCGTATGGCTGCCACCCCTAAGGCTATCAGCATGCTAAAGTGTGAGAATATTGCTCGAATACTTTGAAAGAGATATCTTCCAACTCATAAAATATTTGCCGTTGAAAATTGTATATTAAAATCATTTATTATTTTTAATTTGCATCTCCAAAACTTGAACATGTATTTATTATTTGTTATTTTAGCATCAAATATTGGCCCACACAAATTAATTACATATATATTTCATGTCTTTTCCCTCTTCTATTCCAACCAGCCAAAATGTGTGTATATAACTATATATATAGAAACTATGATTGATAAACACCACACATGTCACAGATATTTTTTATGCATATATCTCATATTGTTTAATATGTAAAACACCCTGTAAATGAATCTATGTATAAGTATAAAAGATATATAAATCAAAATTACTAACATTATGAACACAATAAATATTAAAAAAAAACCCTCAATTTTTTTCTTTTTAAAAAAAAAAAGCAAAAACCCTTCAACTTTTAAATTCAATCCAATTAGAATGGCATCTACTTGTAAAAAAAAACTACACAGGTAACTTAGACATTGACGTCATATGACGTCATCAATAATCAGTTTTATGATCTCCAAAAACTCTAATCGATCACCTCCTACTTGTTCAACCTCAATGAGGTGAACATTTGGGGCGATTTCGAAAATTTCAAAATCAATGGCTAAATCACCAATCTTGCCTTCCATATTTACCAACATTCCATTGTTTTTAGTTACTTTTAACTTCAAACTATTAGCTATTTCCTCCAGTTTTGAAATGATTCTAGTAACGGGCTGTTTCGATATGAACCTCATTTCCTTCTCGTCTTCACCGTTATCTTTAAACAATCCCGACAAGTTCAATCCTTGTGACAAGGAAATGATGTTGAATGCGTTAAAATAGCTTTCAAGACGACCAGAAAGGGGTTTTTCTGTTATTTGTGGTTGAATTTGGATATCATCAAACCCTTTTCTAAACCATGAGTTTTCCATTATCTGTGCAATGGAAATCCTGGTTACAGGGTTTGGATCAAAGATCTTTGACACCAAGCTTCTGGCTTCGGCAGGGAAGGAATTCGGATACTTGAATTCCGCCCTTGCGATCTTTCTATACATTTCCATGAGGTTTGAATCATGAAAAGGAAGGAAACCAGCCAAAAGCACAAACAAGACCACCCCACAAGACCAAATATCGGCTTTTGCCCCGTCATAACCCTTTTGGTCGATGATTTCAGGAGCAACGTACGCGGGTGTACCACAAGATGTGTGAAGCAACCCGTCTTGCCTCTTGGTTTCAGCCAAAGCACTCAATCCAAAATCCGAAACCTTCAAATTTCCTTCATCATCTAATAATAAGTTTTCTAGTTTCAAATCACGGTGGTGAACCCCTCGTCTATGGCAAAAATTGATGGCCGAAATAAGCTGTTGGAAGTATTTTCGTGCAGCGTCTTCTTTCAGCTTCCCTTTAGCCACCTTGTCGAATAGCTCACCACCTTTTATGTATTCTAATACAAAGTAAATCTTGGATTTGCTAGCAATGACTTCATAGAGTTGTACTATATTCTGGTGTTTGACTAATCTCATCACCGAGATTTCTCTCTTGATATGATTCATCATCCCGGCTTTCATAACCTTTGATTTGTCTATGACTTTAACCGCAACGCTTTCCCCCGTCTCAAGGTTCCTACCATGGTAGACTTTTGCGAAATTCCCGGCCCCTAATAATCTCCCTAACTCGTAACGTTGCATCAAGACACTCCCTTTGCTATCCATTTATAGGAATCCCTACAAGATAAATACACAAAAACACAGAATGGCTTCTGCGACGACACTAAACTGACGACTTGTCGTTGCGAATGGTCTTATTCTTGTAGTCAATCGGTTAAAACAGTCGGAACGAAGATCGGTAAAAACACAACCTTTAGAGAACTAGACTGTATACCAAAATGGAGATGCTAAAAAACTTTTTCTGGTTTTCAGCTAGACGTTTTGTCGAACACTTGGGAGGCAGTAGCAGAAACTCCAGCAACCTTGTGATCTGACAAAAAAACCAAGGTAAACTGTCAATTACAGTCTACAAAAACTGTTAATCATCAAATTATAAATCGAATTCTATTCCCAGATCCAACCATGAGCTTTTAGGCAATGAAATTACCAGAATCAGTAACATTTATCATAATCTAACATAAAAACTCAAAAGACATACATTTAAAGATCATATAACAATAAGAAAACAGCTGCAACACATCAAACATTTAACACTGAAGAGAACGATGATCTACGACAAAAGAAACTCACAAAATTCGAAGAAAAATCACAAAAATGAAGTAACTACAAACATCAATAACTTAATCTATAAATATTTAAGTTCATAATATTCGAAGATATAAGTACCAGCAAACTGAGAATATTGAATTGATCAAACGGAAAATCAAAATCGAAAATTCGTCTCATGAATTACCTTTAGCGATTCAAGCTTCCAAGCTGTTGTCCAGACTGGAACAGATCAAAAGATGCAAAAACTAATAGACGCGTGGTAATGTCTAGAGACACAAATTTGGCCTTTATATTAAATGAAATCCTAGTCATCATATATATTATTAAAGTAGACTATATACTTGTGCGATACACGGGTTAGTTTAAACGATAATAAATATTAAACATTAATAAAAACGTATTAAGTAATAATAAAACACGAATTAAATGAGAATTTAAAAAATGACGACATACGACATCAACACTCTAACCAGCAGTGGAAACATCGACGCGAAT
>JAUEJL010108570.1:0-12685 GCA_032274825.1 Drosophyllum lusitanicum | reverse complement strand
TAAAAGCTAAAGTTTGTATTCAACCCCCCCTTCTACAAACATTTGTTGTTGCGTACTCAATCTGGGACTAACAGAACCTAAAGACCAAACCTGGTGATGACACGTGACATCATGGGGGTTAGGGCAAAACTGAAAACTGGATTATAATTTAGCACTCACGCGCCTCCCCCTCCTTCAATCTCCAGACTGCCATTAATGGTCATAATATATTTATGTTCAAGTTTTTTAGCACAAAAATATATCATTAGATTCAGTTTTCTATCCTCTTTAATTCAAGACCATAATTGATATATTTTGTTATTATTATTATTTTTTGAAAATGCACCTACGAAAATGCAAGTGATTTGACAAAGATGCAAATGCTTCCGAAATGAAAAAAAAACAAATATAGTAGAAGTAGAAACAGATGAAGAAAATAATCAAAATGCAATTGTACAACTCAGATTCAAAAATGCAACCTCAAACCTAATTTAAAGAACTAGAAATGCATATCAAATGCCATATTCAACTACCCAAAATGCAGATAACTAATATGCAGCCAACTAAAATGGATAAGGTTTTGTCGTCGATCAAATGAAACTGACAAGCCGATAGCTGAAGAAGGTCGGCGGCAACAAGACGTAAGGGACGACGGCCGGTCGCTGTGAAAGGATGATGACGATGGCAAGAACAATCGGGCAGATGAGAGAGAGATTTTGAAATCATATTTGGTATGTGTGATGTTAATTGGAGAGAGATAACTAATCTTTGGGGATACGATTTCTTTTAACTTCCTAAAATGACCTTTTTTACTAATATATTTATACTACATTATAAGGTATTCAGACATTTTGAATCTCTTAAATTTTAAGTAAGTTGATTTTACCATTCTAACCCTCAATCCTCATAACAAATATCTATAATTAAATTAGTTTCAAACTTCGGCCGATAAAGCTATATATAAAAGGAAAGTCAACTACAAATTAAAAGACAATCAAACTAAATGGGAAAGATTAATACATTGCTGTAAATGCCTTTAATATAAATACACATAATCTATTATAAATACCTACAAATAGTTTTTTACAAATTCCTACAAATGGCCATACTTTTCATAGTTTTTTAGCATACAAAATGCTTTACGTTAAAATATCCATAGTTTCCATATTATAAATACACAACATCTACTATAAATATCTACAAATAGCTTCTTACAAATGACGGAACGAAATAGTGATTTTTGTCTTCTAACATCTACAAATCACACAACAAGAGAAACTTTAAAGACATCTGCACAAATGATATTCGATTCTTGCAACTTTATCTTTAAATTAAAATATTTGTGATGTTTAAATCACTTCAGATGATATTTAAATCATCTCTTTATACATGTATATGGTAAGTGTTGTTCAAATCATCAATATCATACTTAATTGTTTAACAAAGAAAAAAATAACTTTACTAGAGCAATTCTTTCTTTATTAGCTAAAAGATTTATTAACTTATTAACTACAAGAACCAATACATATCTAGAAATTACAATAATATTTTTTCATGTTGAATTAATTTCTATAGCATAACAAGCTTAGATTTTTGGTAGACTATGACCAAAATGTATCATAGTCAAGAAATAAGAAAATTTTAGTTGTCAAGAACAAATTGCTCTATGGTCTAGGCGTATTGTAAATAGTAAATGTTAAAAAAATACACAGTGAAAAAGGGCCACTAATGCATTATTTACAGATGAAAGTGTCTCAACATAATATTAAAAAGTAACAAAAAGAGTGAAGTTTTTTGTGTGCAGTTTTAAATAATAAATTCAACAAGAGACCCAATCTACATCTATACTACTATAGTACTATATAATACATTTAACAGTAAGTCTTGAACTCTAAAATTTGAGTAATACCTTATTCTCTACGTTTTATATAAATGGTTACAGTACCACAATAAATTACAATCATATTTTTTAAATTAAAAAGTATTATAGGAAACATTTACGGAAATAGTATATTGGAATTGCTTATTACAATTTTGGAAATGCTATAGTCATTCTTCCATTTAATTTATAGTTAATTTAATAAATTGTCCTTTAACTAACCACGAATTGCAAGTTTAGTATTTTTTTTGAAAAAGTTGCAAGTATCATCCTTTAACTACCATTTTGTTGCATTGACAATCTTTTTTAATATTTTCTGTTAACTAACTCTGTTAATTTTTATAAAAAGACTATTATACCCTATTCTTCTTTTTTTATTTATTTCTTAATAATATAATTAGTATTTTAATAACATTATTGTTATCAATAATTCAATATACCCCTCCCCCTTTCATCTCAACAGTTTCTTCCCATTCTTCTCCTTCCTTCTCTCTAACTTACCAGCACCTCACCTCCCCACGCCGGAGACCACCACGATCTCCACCTCGCCGGAGACAGGGTGTGTGTGTGTTTCAACGATTTCAGGTAGTGTTTGGTTCTTTTAGGCGATTTCAAGTGGCGGTGGCGGTTGGTTCTTTTAGATAGAGCGTGTGTGTGCGGCGTTTGGTTTTTTTAGGCGATTTCAGGCGGCGGCGGTTGGTTCTTTTAGATTTAGCGTGTGTGTGCTTAGATATGTTAGTGTATGTGTGTGTGTGTGTGTGTTTAGAACTGTAACAGAGTGTGGGTGTGTTTAGATCTATCATAGAGAGAGAGCGTGTTTGTAGATTTGTCATAGGGTGTGTGTGCGTGTGTGTTTAGATCTATTACAGGTGGTGTAGTTTGTAGGTGGTGGTGGTTTTTTGGGTGTAGTTCGTCAATGGTGGTGGTTTATTGGGCGGAGTTCGTAGGTGGTGGTGGTTTATTGGCGGAGTTCCTCGGTGGTGGTGGATTTTTTTGGTGGAGTTTGTCGGTGGTGGTGGTTTTTTGGGTGGAGTTCGTTAGTGGTGGTGGTAGTGTTTTTGGTGGAGTTCGTCGGTGGTGGTGGTGGTTTTTTTAGGTGGAGCTCGTCGGTGGTGGTGGTTTTTTTTGGTGGAGTTCGTCGGTGGTGGTGGATTTTTAGGTGGAGTTCGTCGATGGTGGTGGATTTTTGGGTGAGTTTATCAGTGGTGATGGCAGCGGCGGAGGTGGCGGTGGTGGAGGTGTGTTGTGACAGGAGAGAGAGAGAGGTAGAAGTATGTGTGTAGAAGAGAGAGGAAGACGAAGATGAGATGGTGGATAGAGAGAGAAAGTGTGTGTGTATAAGAAGATGAGATGGTGGAGAGAGAGGAGGGAGAAAGAGTGTGTGTACTGTGTGTGCAGGAAGAGAGAGAACGAGAGTTATTTAAAAGATATTAAATATTATTTACAACCAATTAAAAATTAAAAAATAATAAAAACACCTAAATACCCCCGACTTAACAGACTTGACAAACAAAAAACATTAGAAATGACAATACATGTAACAAAATGGTAGTTAAAAGACGATACTTGCAACTTTTCTAAAAAAGGACTAAACTTGCAATTTATGGTTAGTTAAAGGACCATTTATGAAATTAACTCTTTAATTAATAAATGATAGTAAATGTTTAAAGCTCGAGTGCATTAGAATTGCTTATTATAAAATCTGAATTCGAATCAAATTAAAATGAATACCAACCATAAAGTTTGAATTAAATCTAAACGAACATGAATTCTAAAGTTTGGATCAAAACAGATATTATATATTTGAAGTTTGTATCGAAACAAAAAAGGAATTTGAGTAGTGAAAAACCGTAAAAATATTTGTCGACTACATTTGGTCGAAATGGGTCAACCTGAAACACGACACAAAAATAAATGGGTTGAACATGGGTCGACAAGTAACAGAAATAAACATGATAACCTGAGCTCGTCTCAAATTGTCATCTTTAGGCACCATAACCTTTTTTATTACAAATTAAATTGATCATCCTCTTCTTGATTTAAAAAATGAGATATTATTTTTATTGTCAAATTTTGATACTTTTAACCAAAACAAAATCTACTTCTCATGTATGGGAGTGGTTTTCTTATTTCTTTTCTGCGAGTTTTTTGGTTTTTTACTAATGCAAATTGGTTTGTAATTTTATTTTATTCATTGCAAACTTGTTGAATGTTTCAAGATTTTATACTATTTTTAAAATACAAATTTTATGGATAAAATGCTTTAGATTCATAAACATTAGTAAATTCTATAAGAAAACACTAGAAGAACGATGATAAATTCACAGTAAACGTATAAAAAACACACCCTAGATGTTTATGTTTATATTTATTTCAAATAATGTAGTTCCAATAAGCAATCTCAAATATCAAGTCAATGGAAATTAACTTAATTATAAATATTTTAATAACTAAATCTCACATTTTGAATATTTTAGCTTAATTTTAGAAAATATGTACAACTAGAACTCATTAAAGCCTATAACTTGAATTTCTAAACATTTATGGATATTTTAAATGGCTCATATATAATGAAAATAAAATTAAGATATACTGCTTTACTTTGCTGTTTTAATCTCTTAATTTTAAGTAGTTTAAACTTTTCACAATAACAAAAATTTAATAAAATAAGTTAATGCAAATTAAAATCCAATCTATCTTAGTTATAGTATAATACATTTGACATTCTCTTTTATTCAACATTTTAAGATTACATATTTATAAGTACTGAGAAATGACTTATACAGTCTCAAAATTATAAGAAGTTGACAAATACACTTTCATACCAGCACATCTCGCCATTGACATCGACATAATGATGTTAGAAAAATAACAAACAACCCGTTTTTAGAAAATGAACATACAACCGGAAGCACAAATTATTCACCGTCGCTGCATCGCACAGACACATTTGGCATGTGGGATATTAATTGGAGAGAGATAACTGATCTTTGGGGTTAGGATTTCTTTGAACTTCCTAAAATGCCCTTTTTTACTAATATATATTGTGATAATATCTTATTAATTATTTGAATATTCGATTTGATCTCGGCCATTAAAAAAGCAAATCTAACAGTTTAGAATGGTTCTTTAGGTTCTATGAATAAAGAGTGGTTCTAGATTGATCATATATATATATACACACACACACACACACAAGCATAGTACTCGCGCAATGCAGCGGCTAGAAATAATTATACTCGATAACATGTCCGTTTTTTATAACGTAAGACTATTATATTCACGCATTACGATGACATCGAACAATTTTCCTTCACAATATATTTATTTTATTTCTTCTTTTTCCATTTCTTTTATTTCTTTTTTCTTTATAACTCTCTTATTGATTTTTAAAATAATATTAAATATACTATTAATTAAACCTTTTATTTTGATTGCATGAGTCATTTTAAAAAAATCCAGAAATATCTATAAATTTATGTTACATGTTATTAGGTTTAAAGAATTCTAGGTATACGTATTTTTCAATACTTAAATTAGATATGTGTTATGTGATAAAATATTTAAACTATTTTTTTTATGAAGATCTTTTTTATTTATTTTTAATTTGTATTTAATATCATATTGGTTGAAAATTAATCTGTATTGACTTGACTTTTTTAAACATTATTTATTAAGAAATATTTAGTTATAAAATGATATTTAAGAATCTAATAAACTTCATATAATGGTTTACTCATAGGTTTAAAGAATGAATAAATTAGTAATTTTAAATTACTTAAAATTAAGATATTACAATTACCTAAATGTTTTATAATATATATATACATATATACAAGGGAGATCATATGCGAACTATCAAATCGTTCCCAAATTGCGAACGCCACTTATGGAAATGCAAAGGTCAAATTTGGTAGGCTGGATATATATTTATAGATATATATATATTATTATTATTATTATTATAATTATTATTTTTGTATGTGTAAAAATGAGATGCAGTGCTTTTAGTTTAGATGCAGTGATTTTAAGACAAGATACATTGGTTTTTAAATGAGAATTCACCGATTAATTCGCGCATGATGGACTAGTTTTAAGAGAACTCCATATTTTTTAGATTGATGCAATGATTT
The DNA here is from genome assembly GCA_032274825.1 of Drosophyllum lusitanicum. Lineage (NCBI taxonomy): Eukaryota > Viridiplantae > Streptophyta > Magnoliopsida > Caryophyllales > Drosophyllaceae > Drosophyllum > Drosophyllum lusitanicum. The sequence continues at coordinate 6,694 of JAUEJL010108570.1, read as the reverse complement.
AAGTTGGATGCGGTGATTTTATAGAGTAGATGCGGTGCACATGTAGCCATACCACTCGCTTGTTTTTCAAAGATAAAAAATTCGTTTTTATTGGGTTTTTTTTCCAACACAACATCAAATATGTGCACATTTACACGTACCACTCGTTTTTTTACAGTACAGGTGCAGATAAGTACACATATACATATTACAGTAGATTATTTTCAACACATACAGTTAAGGAGTCTTTAAGACTACATAATTGAAACATGTATTGAGAGTCGACCAACAGTCAACGCCTAACATAATAATATATTATAATTATAATAATTAAATAAGCTTAATTAATTAGCCGATGTTCAATTCTCGATCAGCTAGTTTAAAACAAACTTGTAATAAGTTCCATATTCATGTTTGTGCCCCGAATTAAACTTAATTTGTCAGTGTAAAGTTTAATTGCATGTATTTAATTAAGAACGTACACGGCTACACGCGTTTGATCAATTTAATTTACGGAAAATTAACACACATCCATCCATCGATATGATGTTATATATATATACTCGACTCCATTTTATTTTGAGCAGGTCCTCGTAATTAGCATTGATTTTCTAGTTTCTTCATAAATCTCTTTGCAATTAATGTATGTAATGTTTCTTAATTAAGCTAACCAGGTGCGGAGGCACATACGATCGAGAGGGTTTGGTTGATCCCACTGAACAAACTTTTTTCATATAATTTTAGTGTAACTTAGGTAAAATTTTAGTTATGAACCCATTAATTTTGTTTATGAAAGTACGTTATTTATCTCAACTTTGAACCCAGTGGCGCAAGCTTCTAACTCCGCCCCTAAAGCTAACGACATTAGCATTTATAGGGACGTCTCGTGGTTTTTTTTATCAAAGAGAAAAATACAGGTCTCTTTTACATAAACACATTTTTATAAGCAATATTGTCTGATATTACGATATTTGTTTTATTAATTACTAAAATAAAAAAATGGTAGTAAAATAATGTTTCTTACATATATAGTTACATGAATTGTGAAGTTCTCCTAGCGTTATTGGAATATTCTCCAAAACATCTTTCTTAATAAATAATATTGTCAATCCATTAAGTCTTTCTTGTAATATTCTAGATCTGTATGTAAGACTTTAACAATTTAAGTTTTGAGAAACTTGTTTATGGAGATTTTAACTTTAATGTAATAGTCAACAAGACTCTACATGTAATAATTGCATTAGACAAATAATCAACTTGTGAGAGGTATTTTAACACATCATTAGGTTTGATAGTTTCACTATATAAAGTTTATTTGTATTAAGTTTAATCCATTGTATTTAAATGTAGCTTCAACACAACTACACTATGACATATCATCTTTGTCATCAAATTCAAATCAGTAATATGAATTTTTTGAGCCTATAGAATAATTATTTTAAATATGGGATTCATAGTATTTCTATAATAAGAGAACTTTAAAAAATTATAAAATTATATCTATCTATCTGAATCATATATGTATATAAAAATTATTACCTTTGCACCCTGTGCATTTACATTCGGCCAATTAATTCATCTAATTAATATGTCAGCACAATATATACAAGCTAGCTAGTGTGTGTATAATATATACACACACACCACCGACACAAGCAGAATGTAAATAGTAAATGTAATAGTTGACAGCAAAAATATAGCAATAGCAATAGCAACGGCAGGCTCAAGCTCCTCTAATCATGGAGATGGAGAAGAATACCCATACCCATCACATGTTTTTGTCCCAAGCTTTGTTACAGTGAAGCTGAGTGGTAGGGAGATGTATGGTTTGTGGAAAACACAGATGCTATGTCTGTTGGAGGCTCATGGTATGCTTGGTTTCATTAACCCACCTCAAAAGATGATTAGTGATAGGGGAAAGGAAAAAGAGGGTGATTACATGTTGTGGAGAAGATCAGATGCCCTCATCAAAGGTTGGGTTCTTGGTTCTCTCTCTGAACACGTGCTCAGACACGTTCTCAAGACAAACGAAGATTTCACTGCGAAAGACGTATGGGATAAACTCAAGACTGTCTATGGTCCTCCTCCTCCTCCCATTCTTCAACAACCTGCAGGTGCATTCATCTAGCTACGTACTTAATTAATTTGTTATATATATTTATTGATTAATTCGTCTTTTTTCTTCTTAGTTTGTCTTCCGTTTTCCTTTTACGATTGTAATCAATCCCACACAGCAGCCTGTTGCTCTTTTCTTTATTTATAAGTGATCCACACATCTTCTTCTGCCTTCAAAACCTTCAGACCCTTCTTTTTTTTTTAATTTCTTGATAAAACCCAGCAAAAGTCAGTTTTTTTCTTCCTTTTTCTTTCATCTTTGAAAAACAACTAATCACATACTTGTTCTTCTGTTGTTTTTTTTTTCTTCCTGCGATAATCAACATCTAGATCTTTATTTGTGTCTTTTGAATCACTGCCTTGATCAAATCACAGCCTTGCAAACCTGTGTTCTTCTTCCTTCTAATCCTTCAAAGCCCACAGAGTTTTACCCACCAATTTGTATGGATCTGATATCAGTTGTTGGAGTTTGCACAGCTCAACTGCAAGGATCAAACCATCATTTATAAGAATCAAACTTTAAACCTGAACAATAACACGTTAGAAGATGCGGATAACAATAAGATAAATAAACACCAAGAATAAACGTGGTTTGATCGTCAGGGTCGCAACTTACGTTAATGAGCAGCAGAGCAGGAACCAAAGAAAGTGTTTACAAGATTACAAGGCGTCACTCTAAGGTGCATATGTAGGTATGAATGAACCTAACTACCATAGTTATAGACATAAACTACAAACTTTAATTTACTTTATGGGCTGCCATACACGTAACAAACACCGAATTAAGTCGTCATCTAAAAACATGCTCCACCCCGTGGACTAACACCCCACGACGTGATCGAAAAACCCAAGTGTCCCACGACGTGAGACAATACCCCATGCCCTGCACGTACTCACCAAAGACCACCAGCTCACAAAGCCCATCAGATGAAGACTCCTCGTCATGCTTTTCATGTTCTCGCCAAGCACCCATTGCCTCAGGCAGTGAACCATCTTGATCAAACCAAGATCCGACATCGTAAACTTTACATCAAGCTCCTTCTTAATTAGATTCTAGTTTCAATATCGTACTGCTAATTTCAAGTCACACCAAACATCAACTAATTCCATCACATTGTTAGAAAGTAGGCCTAAACTTTAGGGATCACTTTGTAACTTAAGTTTAGGCGGGTAATTGTATTTAGCATAAAGTCTCTAACCGTTTCAATATGTATATATATACACACACGACGTGTCTGTATTTTAGTGTGTGTGGAACAAGACACACCACCGTGGGATTTGAAAGTTATATAGAAAAAGTTTTCTACACTGTTTTCTATGTTTTACCCATAAGATTGTGTGATTGTTGTATGTTAAATCCGCTGCCAACACACATAGTGTGTAAAGTGAAGTTCTTGGACATCCTCCTCACTCCATACCCTACATCCATGTTTTTCCCTTAGATTCCATCCCCAATGACAAGAATTTCTTTGATACCGGCATATGCAGATTTAGACGCAGAATTTGTTATACAATCTGAAGATGAAGAACCAAATAATGAAGCAAAAAAAGATGAAAAAAAGGAAGAAGAAAAGAGAAAGGTGGAAGAAGAAAAGAAAAAAAAAGGCAGAAAGAAGAAAAGAAAAAAAAAGGCAGAAAGAAGAGCAGAGAATCTCCAACGTTTGTATAAAGCTACTCTAGATCAAAATTTTGCAGTGGTTGACGACTGTTAGGTTAATCGGTTTTCATTTGTCAGTTTAAAGCGTGTTTTATTTTTTATAAAAATCCATCTTGACCACTCTCCCATTTTCCTAGCAAAAGTTAGTGGGTTATGGTTGGATGAAGTGGGGAGATGTACCCACGTCCCTCTTTAATTTAGGATAGTTTTGGTAGCTATTTTCATTGCTTATTTAAGCATTATTGTATCTTGTTTTTATGTGGGAGAAGATATATAAAAATGTAGTTTTTGTGGGTTTCTCTCCGAGAGCAGCATTGCTGCATTTTCTTCTATTTTTTTCCTTCTTCGTGAGTTCATTGAAGTGTGAGAGATGCTCTTTGATATCCAACAACGACATTATATCGAGTACTAAAGAAAAAGTTAAGTTAACAGAAAAGATCACCATTAATGGCAACACCACACTCCATGTAGCTGTAGGTACTACCAAGAATACCAAGTTTTTAGAGTCTATGTTGGACTTGGCCGAAGAAGACAACCCAAATTTGGATACGCAAAATTCAGAAGGAAGCACACTACTTCATGTTGCCGCTATTGTTGGCAACCTAGATGCAGCGAAGATCTTGGTTGATAAAAACCCAAATCTGTTGCTTATTGTGGACAATGAGGGTCAAACACCACTAGCCAGAGCTCTTTCTAATATGCATACTGACACTTATCTCTATTTGTTGAACCCCACCGATGCCCGTGACTTAGAGATGGCTACTTTGTTTGCTGGTACTAGTGGTGATGAGCTTTTGGTTAATGTTATTTCCTCTAATGATTACCGTAAGTATATATATCGTAATAATTAATTTAATTAAATCGTCAACCAGTAATCCAATATCATATTCATGGGTATCAACCTCTTATTAATTAGTTTCTTCTTCTACTTGGTTAATTATCTGCAGATTCAGCATTAGTTTTGATTCAGCATTATGGTAACTTACATAGCGACGCTGTAATGATGGCTATAGCTCAAAACTTCCCGCGTAAACTCAATATCTGGGAAAGAATGGTCTATAAATGTTTGTTAACTTTTATCCTAATTCAACATGTTTTTTTTTTTTACTTTTTCAGATTCTCATTAGCCCTCTAATGAACTTCCTACTAAAAATTATTGTCTATCTTTCAGTCTTCAATGGTGCAGAAGCATTAGCAGATTTTATGATTACTGGGATTGTTGGACTACACCAACGCAACTTGTTAATACCTATATGCTGTGCAGGAGCAGGAGCAATATTCCTGTTAATCTTTGGTGGTAGGTGATGTGTTGCTATATATATGTGTATATATATAGAGGTAGGATAGAACATCTCCTAATATGAGAACTTGGAAAACAGTTTACAGTTCTTGGATGATCTTTATTTAATGACTGATATTACTCTTGGTTAATTAAGGTATGTTGAATTTTAATGATTTGATTTAATTAAGGTAGGTTGACTTTAGATCTCTTATTTATTTAATTAAATGATTGGCCTACAAGTGTTATCATCGTTCTCTATTTAACATGTGTTCTCACCGGATCTCTCCCCTCTCTCTCTCTCTCTATATATATATATATGGTAGGGATGAGCGAAAAACCCGGTTGTCTTGAACCGAACTGGAACCGGAACCAAACCGGACCGATTTATACACTTTTAGGTCGGTTCTTGGTTCCTATATTTCCCGTATTTTGGTTTTCGGTTCCACCAGGTTCGGATTTTTACCTGGAATCACCGGAACCGATTAGGAACAAACGGTTCGGTCCTCGGTTCTTACTTTGCGGCATTTTCGGCTTCGGTTTTTTTCGGGTTCAATCCGGTTCGGTTCGGTTTTGGAACCACGCTCATCCCTATATATGGGTTAAGATTATCTAATGTCGTGGTCAAATATGACCCATCATATTCTCTCACAAGTATAAGAGTGAGTCCCTTATTTTAAGTCAAGAATGAGTCTCTTTATAGGTCACACTCTCATATTTGTGAGAGAGAACATGATGGTAACATGACCACAACATGAGAGGATCTTAAGAACTGTTGGTAACATAATTAATAACTTATTAATATAGGTATTTTAGTCATTTATATACTTACCAAACCATGAATTGTGTCTCGGCAAGTTGTCATTAATTTGTGTGACTTGATTTTCAAAGAATACCCCTCATTAATTAATACATCATTAATGAGTCATTATGAGCCACCAAAAGTTCTTAGCCATTGATTAATTTTAATCAATGGCTCAAATTGGCTATCACAGTTCTCGTGCGAAAAACAGTTCTCATTTGAATCTTCATATATATATATATATATATAAATATAGTATATTATATATACAAAAGTTCAAACGAAAATTATTTTCGTACAAGAACTGTTTGTAACATCATTGATGACTTATTAATAGGGGTGTTTTGGTAATTTATATATTTTTCCCAACCAGTGAATTACGTACGAGTGAACCGTCATTAATATGAGAGACTTGATTTGTCTAAAATACCCCTCATTAATGTGTTATTAATTAGTCAATCATTAGTTGTCAAAGTTATTAGCGTTTGATTTATTTTAATCAAAAACCAAAATTGGTTCTCACAATTCTCATACGAAAAACGGCTCTCATTGAACCCTCCCTATATATTATATATACATCAAGAGATGTTTTTCGTACGAGAATTGTGAGAGTTGTTTGTAACACCATTAATGACTCACTAATAGATCTATTTTGGTCATTTATATGTTTGTCTAGCTGTGAATTGCGTCTAGGTGAACCGTCATTAAGCTTGATTTTTTCAAAGTAAACCTCATTAATGCGTTATTAATGAGTCGTTTATGAGACACAAAAAATTCTTAGCCATTGATTAAATTTAATCAAGGGCTAAGATTGGTTCTCATAGTGTTTGTACGAAAAATAGTTCTTATTTGAACTCTCCCA
>JAUEJL010108559.1:0-12686 GCA_032274825.1 Drosophyllum lusitanicum | reverse complement strand
CCTCCACAACCATGTACGCATACCATTAACCATACGTACATGTCACACCGCGTGCACATACCATTAACCATGTACACGGGTCACACACACTATGTGCACATACCATTAACCATGTACACAGGTCACACAACACACAAAGAGATCTCAAACAACAATCAATAAGTCACACAACACACAACAATCTATCATGCTATCAACAATCAATAGGTATCGGACTAAAAAGTCTATCATGGCAAATCAGACTAAATAGTCTATCATGGCAAATCAGACTAAACAGTCTATCAAAGCAAATCAGACTAAACAATCTATCAAAGCATCCATATTTCAAAATCAAGTAACCCATAACAGTTACCAACACCACTCGTGAGTAAACCTCCACTCACCTCCGTCATCGAATTGCACTTGCTCAATTGTCTAATGTCACTGAGTCTTCACAGTTCCTGAGAACACAACAACAAAGAAATCAGTCTCCGATTCATAAATACATATTCACATATATTTATATCTCTATTGCTCATATACAACATACTAGATTCATAAATGAATATTCATATAGCATACAATACCAAAGAACAACAAACAAACTTTCCATTCTGAAAAACCACCGGACGCGTCACGTCCAAGGTACCGACGCGTCGCGTCGCATTGCGAAGTGCGAAGGTTGGATCAATAAGTCGGACCACCCATTCGAAAGTCGGACCATCATCCGAAAGTCGGACCAAGAGTCGGATCACACAAAGTTGGACCGAAGGTCGGACCAATGTTCAAAGTCGCATGAAAAGCCAGGGACGCGTCGCGTCCCTCCTCTGGACGCATCGTGTCGTGTCATAACCAGACCTGCAACTTGTTTTTCTGCCATTTTCTAGTTCATCCAAACTCACCAACACACACTTATAATTCTGGAAAACGATTTCTAACAATTCTAGATCATAAGGTTCTGACTCAAGACAAGTGTTACTTTGTTGTTCATCTTCTATCACAACTCTATCAGGATTTTCAAGCTCCACCTTGTGGTCAACACCATGATCTTTAGTACCTGCAATATTATCACTACCTCTACTCTAGCATAGCAGATTTATCAAAGGTTACATCTATGCTAGAAAGAAATTTACGAGGAATTTTACCTTCTATACACCATAATCAATAACCTTTCACCCCTGTTGCATACCCTAGAAATATGCACTTCATTGCCGTCGGCTCCAGCTTACCATCATTAACATGAGCGTATACAAAGCAACAAAATATTCTTAGATTAGAGTAATTAGCAGGTTTACCAAACCAAACCTCTTGAGGAGTCTTTATATCAATTGCAGTTGATGGAGATCTCTACTAACTAGATAGCAAGCAGTTAATTTCCGCCCAGAACTGCTTCGGCAGTCCAGCAAATATACGCATGCATCTAGCACACTCCATGAGTGATTGATTCATCCGTCTGTAACTCCATTCTGCTGTGGTGTATGTCGTATAGTGCGGTGCATCACTATACCTTCTTTCTTGCAGAAGTCATCAAATGGAGCATTGCAGAACTCTATCCTGTTGTCAGTTCTCAGAGTTTTAACCTATTTACCCGTCCGTTTGTCAACCATGGTCTTCCACTCTTTGAACTTCCCAAACACCTCATAACCATACCTTTCTTGAATAGTCATCTATGTATGTGACAAAATAGGAACAACCACCTTGCGATTTCACTGGAGAAAGACCTCACAGATCTGAATGAACATACTTCAGAATCTCCATGGATGTGTGCTGACTAGTACTGAATCTCACCCTGCGTTGCTTCCGTTTGACACATGCCTAGCAGAACTGTATTTTACCCAACAAATTTCACCAAGTAATCCTAGCTTGCTCAACACAGTTAAGCCCTTATCACTCATGTGACCCAATCGACGATGCCATAAATTTGTCCTATCATCTTGTTTATCCGAGGATTAAGATACTGCTTCCGTTCTCATAACCAAACTACCCTGTAAGAAATAAATTCCATGCTGTAGTTTCTCCTTCATCAGCACTAGGCACCTTTTGAAACCTTCAACCACTTACCTTCCTGATGATACTTTAAACTATTTTTGGCTAAGGTTCCAAGAGAAATAAGGTTTTTCTTTAGACCACGAACATACAAGCAGTCAAACTTTCTGACAATACATCATGCATTTTTATCTGCACCACTCCGCTTCCCTTTATGTCTAGTACCCCATCATTACCTAACTTCACTGTTCCATTCCACTCCTTGATGAAAATAAATAGATCACAAAAGAACTTCATGTGGTGAGAAGCACCGATATCCATAATCCAGGTGTCGGCAGTGCTTGCACTACGAAGTGTCAGAACATCACCGGAGTCCCCTTCATGAGAACAGTCATGTACCATAGTAGCACTACCACTCTTACTTGACTCAGCCTTCGAATTTCCCTTTCCTTTGTGTGGATAATCTTTTTTCAGATGCCCTTTCTCCTTGAAAAGATAACATTTAACTTTGCTGGCTGATTTAGATTTAGAACGCGACCACCCCTTCCCATTACCCTTTCCTGTGATCTTTCCCTATGTGCAAACAGACCCGAACCAGATCCCTCTTCACCATAAACTTTCCTTTTTACTTCTTTAGACAAATGAGCATCTTTCACATCATTAACATAAATAGTGGTCCTACCATAAGGCATGGTATCTACGAACTTTTCATAAGACCCAGGCAGAGAAAACAGTAAAATAAGGGCTTGGTCTTCATAATATATTTTAACCGCAACCCTTGAAGATAACAAATAATGCGAATAAAAATATCCAGATGATCCTTTACATGAGAACTTTCATCCATCCGGAGATGGTACAGACGTTGCTTCTGCTAGTGTCTGTTCGTGAGAGGGTTGTTTTGATACTTCTCATTCAATTTTGTCCATAACCCAGCAGCTGTCGTCTGATCTACAACCTCCAGTAACACCTCATCAGTAACCTACCGCAAAATCATGGAATGAGTCTTTGCCATAATCTCTTTCTTCACCTCCTTCTTCATGTCCTTAGAAACCTTGTCTTCCCCCTCCAACGCAATTGCACATCCCTGTTGAACAGCAATGCCGTCATCTTGACCTTCGAGAGAGTAAAGTCGTTGGACCCATTAAGCTTCTCCGGATCAAACTTATACAACGACATCCTTCAATCAACAGATGTGAACCACCCAGAGATTAACCGTGGCTCTGATACCACTTGTTATGCAAAAATGAGAAAGAAAGCAATAAAGAACACACGTATTTTACGTCGTTCATATGACGGTGTGTTAACATACGTCCACAGGCAGATAGACTATATTACTGATATCCGAGAGAGTTACAACGTTTAGGATGATTATGACCTAACCCAAGGCTAGATATTTATAACCAAGTAAAAAACCCTAATCCTTAATTAGGAAATAATAATTAACCAAATTAGAAGATTCTCGACCGCCGCATAAGTACACCAAGACTTTGGGCCCAAGATACCTGCTCCACGTCGTAGGCCATTTTTCTAGTTCCAAATATCATCCAAGCCATTTCAAGTCATTTTCTAACAAGACTTTTGTCCCACCTTGATTTGAGTATTATTCAAGAAAGACACTTCTTCCCACCCCATATAAATAGACCGAAAATGTGTTTACTACATTCTTGAAGAAACTAAAACACATACATTTTATGAACATTTAGAAGAATGATATTCATGTTATAAAACAAGAAAGTAACAACGTTCAAGAACTTTTAACATGTGTATTTTTTGGAGAGAAACTTACTTCACTTTGGATAATATCAACCACCTCATGATCACTAATATGCTCCCACAAACCATCAAATGCAAAAATAAGAAACTGATCCTTAGGAGTGATCTTGTGCATAAGTATCACCGGTTTGGCTTTTAAAATTGCCTGGTTGAAAGGTTCAGATTGTCTAAACTAGCATCACCAATACACCTAGAAACTAGCAAATTTGTTAAAATTTTCTTAAAATATAATGTGAAAGTATATGTTTGTGCATTGATTTCAACGAAAGGTGAATGAACCAACCATCTTCATAAAGAAGCAAACATACTACTCCCTCGGCCTTGTCAAAATTGAAATAACGTCCATTTGGGATGTTCAATATTAACTGAAATGCGTTTGCACAATACTATATCGTCATTAGGCAAAGGGTAATTTAGGTAATTGACTAAAAGTCACACTTCCAACAAACCGTGGCTAGTCACGCTTCCATCAAATCATGTTCTTGTCTTATCAATAAAAAGGGGCAACTTTGCAAGAGTGAGAAAGGAAAGTTTTCGTGCATATTCTTTTTCTTACCAGGAGCGGAGACCATGGGCTGAAGGGTGAGATAGGAGCTTGAAGGGTGTTAGGCCCCCTCCAATGAGCGCAAAATCCTTAATATTTTAGAAGCCAAGCCCAATACATATTTATTAAACCCCCTTATTAAAGTTAATTAAAAGCCCAAGACCCAAGCATAGCTCAAAACAGAAATGGCGAAGGGAAGGGTTGAAGTGGCAATTCTGTTTTTTTTAAATAGCTTTCTCAGCAATGAAAATTAGAAAACAAGGCTTCATAATATATAGCATGAGTGATTATTATCTTTAAAAAAAGTTTGGTTCTTTACATTGAGAGGGGGATTATTGATACTTTCTATACATACAATATAATAGATTGGTTCTATGATTCTATTCAAATAAACAAAGACGTGTACAACTACAAACACGTGAATTATGATTTTCATATCGTTATTTTTTGGTTTCATTGAAGTTTTATCAAAATAAATCATTTTGAGTTTCAGAAGAACACAATGCTAGCTTTGAATCTCTTAGGGAGGAACTACACGCACTGCACCCAAATGATCCTAATATTGTAGTGTTAAAGCACAATGTATGGTTCATGTAAAATATATGTGTTATGAAGTTTATTTTACATGCTTTTTAAGAAATGAAAAAACTATAATGTTTTCTTTTATGAGTAATCGTACACGACTTTTTTGAGCTATCAATAAAGCAAGAAAGGGTGATTACCCGTGAAACACCGCAAAAATGTTCCAACGCTACCGTTAACCACCTCTCTTTTCCCCTCGGTCTGCGTGTGGTATGCGGTAGTAGTACTAGGGGTGTAAACGAGTTGAGATTTTATGGAGTAACTCGAGCTCAAAAATGAGCTCAAATTATTTAAGGAGTCGAACTCGAGCTTCTAAGAGCTCGGCTCGAGTACTTATCGAGCTTTTCGAGCCTCGTATAGTGTATGTATATTTATATATGTCATATGTATATATGATGGGCTAAGATTAAAACATATTAAAAACGAGTACTTATTGAAACAAATCTACTTTATATACGTACTATTTGTAATAAGTAGTTAATAAAAAATCATTAATTTCAGATTTTATCTATATTTTGAATAATTTGGTTTTTGAATTTAGTTTTTTATATTATTTTGAGCTTTTTGAGCCAAGCTCAAGATAAATGTATCTTGTCGAGTCGAGCTTCAAGTATGAAAGCTCATCGAGCTTGATTTGACTTGTTTACACCCCTATGCGGTACTATATTTAAGAGTAGTACTCTAATAATTAAACAGCTCCTGCCAAAAATGGCTAACAAAAAGATGGTCTAAAAACAATCAATTTGGGAATACCATGCAACCCAATGATTCCCACAATAAATTCCATTGGCACCAATGCCTCCGTATAAGGGTGTTTGAGGGGAATAAAGTGGGCAGATTTACTCAACCTACCGACTACCATCATGATTACCATGAATCCATCAGACTTGGGTAACCTATCAATAAAGTCCATGGTAACATCCTCCCAAATACGTTAGGATAAATCTAGCGGTTGAAGTAATCCGGCTGGTGCGAGATTGGAGTATTTGCTCCGCTAAGAAATGGCACATTCCAAGATCATTTTAGTGATATCTCGACACATGCCTACCTAGAATAGTTCTGCCGCAATACGTTGATAAGCTTTTTGGTTACCCTCGTGTCCCCTAGCACTCCACAATGTATCTCCTGACACCCACCCTAAGGTGCGCGCATTAGTTTTATTTCGATATTGTGTACGGGCGAGGGTGATAGAAAAAGGCGGTGGATGCCTTGTCTCGACGTGATATGGGCATCCAGGTTCGCGGAGTGGTAGTAAGTCGGGTTGGTGATAATGAGAAATTGTTACGCGAGTTGTGATCAGATCCGGAAATTGTGAACGTATGGGGTTGGATTGAGGCTAGCAAGGCGGGGTTTGAAAACTATTCGGAGGTAACTTTAGATATAATGGTCGCCACTTTTGTAACAATATGCCCCATGTACTGTGACATGCTCGTGCCCGAACACACACTTTTTCTATTGCAATATAACTTTCATACCGCAATCAATCTAAAACCATTTTTAAGTGCTCATTGTGCTCGTTGTGCTCTTCCACATTCCAGCTATAGCCCAAGATATCATCAAAGAGAACGGGCACGATCTGTCGCAAATAAGGGCGAAATATCCGATTTATCGGCACCTGAAATGTGGAGGGCGCATTAGTTTACCTCAAGGGCAAGACGAGAAACTCATAATGGCCCTCACAAGTTCGAAAAGCTGTTTTATGAATATCCGCCTCTTTAATCCGTATCTGACGGTACCCCGACTTCAAATCCAACTTGCTAAAGACTATTGCTCCGTATTTTATCGAATAACTCGTAAACAACAAGCACTGTCTATTTATTCGAGGCATGGTAGTCGACCCAAAACTGGTAGCTACCATCTTTTTTCTTAACCAAGAGTACTGGGCTAGAAAAAGGACCAGGGTGGAAGAATGTAATACCCATTATGGATTAAACATACTATCCTTTTTGTTTAATCTATACTACTATATAAACCATACAACACTCTCTCTCCTCCTAATCTTAAAACATCTTAAAATTCAATCAACAATACATCTTCACCCTTCTTTTTATCTAAATTAATCTCATTCACTCAATTTTTAACCATTTCCCTTTCCTAATTTACTTTAACTTTTTATTTATTTAAAATATAATCTCCCACTAACACACTCTTTAACACAAATACAATTATCCACCCACATTAACATAATTTCTAAAATCTTATTAACTTCTCTCTCCTTATTTCATAAATATAATTTTTTTTTATTATTTTAATATTTTTTAAAAGTAATAAAATAGTTGATATAAATATAAGAAAATTTTAAAAAAAAACGGGACATGTTACTTAAAACTTTTCGTGATATTGAATCACACGAATAATATATCATTACATTCTTGAAAACAACATGTTACAAAACAAAAACTATTTACCGCCGCAGCATTGCGCGGGCACGATGCTAGTATATATATATGTGTGTGTGTGCGCACGCGCGTGTGTGTGTATGTATGTGTGTATATATATGTGTATATTATATACATGGTGCCATAATCATGTAAGCGTCAATAGAAACTATTATGCAAACTTTTAGTGACTTGGTCCAAGAGGAGGTCATAGAGGAGGTCATAGATTGAGACCACAAGTGAAAATAAGATTTTCAAAATTTGACAAAGTAATATTTTCACTTATTCATCAAAAGAAACGTCCGTTTTAAATTAAGAATCCTTGATACCTAACATAATGCATGAAAGGATCTTTGAACAACAATAAATTCGTTTGAAAAGTCTTGTCAAAAACTTCTGCAAGATGCTCTATTTTTATGTAGAAATATATTCGTTCAATAAGAGCTCCAAAAGATGTTGACGGCAAGTGATAAGATTGTTTATAGAGAAAGAGGAAGCCAAATTCATATTCACATACATGAGAAGTATATAGAAAGAAGAATAATATGTGATTTCTTTTTGAAAAAGAATAACTGCATTTCTTTGAATTTGAAGTAATAAGACTATCCTAATTATGACACTCACAAAGAAAGAATCTTAGTAAATGTAAAGAGGATGCGTCTTTTATCCAATAGCAAAGAGCTTGAACCAGGATTTTCAAATGGACCGAGTGAGGTATTAGTATATCTAATACATAAATGTGAAAAGTTGTCCTCTAAAAAAGAAAATATTAATGAATTACTTAACATACGTCACTCTCTCTCGTCCTCTTACTTGGAGGTTTTCTCCTCCTCACCCCCATCGCGAACTCTTGATCTAGACTTGGGATTAGTCAGCGTAATTGAAGAGACAAACGATATAACTCAACTCCGGTCCCTTCCAGTATTTGTGCCAACTAATTTATTTATGCACGATCATATGATATTCTTGATTGTTTCGTTTAATTAATTGATGGATCTAATTGTACAACAAATAAATAGATTGCTTTACATGTATTTATTTTGGAGAAAATGAATATACGTAATAATTAATACGTCAGAAGTAACTTAATTAGTTGGTAAATTAATTTATGAAGTTAGTTTTGTAAGAGAGGTATAAGCAGGGACAGAATATGTTACCTTATTGCTTTAGAAACATATTTTATGAAAGAAAGTAAATATTCAATATAGTTCATACTTGATTCATAGTCCTAAAAGACTAATTTTAACATTTGATCAATAGGATCAATGGTTCAGATTGCATTTTAAAAATTTGGACGGAGTGGCATTTTCGTAATTCACATGTGATGCTTTTACAAATCACATATAATTGTATATTGAATCACCTGTAATTAAATATTAAAATTTTAGGACTATGTTTGTTACATTAACTTTATTGAACACAACTCTTTTAAAATAATACAAAGTTAGAGCTTTGTGTAAGACAAAATAATATTCTCAAAAGTAACCAACGATTACTCGGTCTTTCTAATCCAAGTTTTGCAACACTGTCTATAACTCATCTAAATCTTAAGGTATGCTTTTTATTTCTTTGTTAGGTTGAAGGTTAACATTTTGGATTCAACTTGGATTCCTTGCTCATATGGGAATCAACTAGTATATAGTTCTATTATTCTTACCGCAACTTCTTGTGATATTTTTGGACATGTCAGATATCATGATCTTTTTAGAAACACCCCCGATACACATTGATTATTACTCGTCTTTACAACAAAATACACAATTTCCTCTATAGAGTGCATCAAAATAGAGTGTGACCTCATTTTCCATCTTTATTTAGAAACTTCAAATATGGAACTAAAGTAAGTGTTAAACTTTGAAAGCATTTAATCTCACATAACTATAAATTAAGTGCATCAAAATAAAGTCTGACCTCATCATGGTGGTTTACACCATATATGTCACTGGGTTTGTTCGGATATACTACATATTTAGATTCCCGGACCTACAAATGTGTTCTTTATCCTTTTTTCATTTATCACAAATATGCCGATTTGCAAATCGGAAACCAAGAACTAAAATCAAAACCAGAACACAAACCAAGAAACTAAGTCGAAGCTAAATCAATAATCGCTTTCATATTGTCGGTGAGGACTACAAACAAAGCAACAAATAATTGAAATTAAAACACAAACCAACAAACCAAAATCGCAAATCTACATATTTGAAAATAGTTGAAACCAAGTTCTTCGATTGAAAAAAAGAGCAAAAGATACAATTGAAACATGTCGGATTCTTGATATGTTCGTTAAAATATTGAAATCCTCTAGGATTTTTGTTGAAAACTGGTTGGTCTTATGTGACTTGCTATTGCAAGACATATTACATTTGACTCGGCTTCGACTCCAATTAGTTACGTCAAAATACTCACAATGTAGGTAACCTAACACTTAATTAAATCTAGTTACACCGGGAATAATCTAAATCCAAATTAAAGTAACATAAATAATTTTTATTTAAATTTAAATAATAGTAATAATAATAGTAATGTATGAAGATAACAAGCCAGGTGTTCGTTAGCAGCTAACCAGTGATGATTTCTCCAAAAGGTATATTTACCATTTCCCCGAGTCATACATACAAGTAGAAAAACTTCCCGTGGGGAGAATTATGGTTGTCTTCCCCCCTATTTTTCGTTTGCTGCATCCCAATCCCTGTTGATTTCAATTCAATCCATAAATTCAAGACGTCTAACCTTTCATTCTTCTCAACTGTGGAGAAACCTAATTCTGCAGATGCTTTCGATTCCCAGATCTCATGCTTTTCGGATCTTTTATTCCTTCAATTAATCAACAAGGTACGATCTTTCTTTCTGTTTTTGTTGTTATTTAATTGATCGTCCTTACCTTCTTTCAGCTGACTCTTGTTCGAAACTAGATAATAATTCCTTAACTCATACTCCGTTTTCTTTCCCTAAATTGGTCAGGGTTATAATTGGTTGATCGATTGCTATAACGAACCCTTATAGATATACCTATGTCTATGGCTATAGATGCATTAACCGTAATGAAGTAGATTTTTACAAAGGCAATAACATACGCAGAGTTTGATTTTGAGGATTTAAAAGTTTGGAAAAGTCGTAGGTATGTTGAGAATCATTAAGGGGATGAAAAAGGGTTCCAAACCCGAAGTGATTGAACCACCTCCAGGACCTAATGGTCCATCTGATGTCACTGTAAATCATGCTTCACGTTCGGCTATTCCCCCTGCTGCTCAACTGTCTAATACCAAGTCACAGGCTTTCAGTCGAACCCCTTCACCTCAAACTGGTGTGATTGAGGTGACACCTATGTTGAAAGATGTACCGATATCTGAAAGACATGTTTTGTTTATTAGAAAGGTGAATATGTGTTCGGTTTTGTTTGATTTTTCTGACGCCTTGAAGAAAGTTAAAGAGAAGGAGATTAAAAGGCAGAACCTACAAGAACTTGTTGATTTAGTGCAGTCGGGTTCGAGTAAGATGAATGAGATCATGCAGGAAGAGATGGTTAAGATGATATCAGTTAATATATTTCGGTCTTTGCCTCCTGCAGCATATGAGTATACAGGAGCTATTGAGGGTGACCCCGAAGAAGATGATATGTACCTAGAACCCTCTTGGCCTCACTTGCAACTCGTTTATGAATTGCTTTTGAGATACGTGGTTTCACCTGATACAGATACTAAAGTAGCTAAGCGATTTATTGATCATTCATTTGTGTTGAACTTGCTTGATATGTTTGATTCAGAAGACCCGAGGGAGCGAGAGTATTTAAAGACAATACTCCACCGAGTATATGGTAAATTCATGGTCCATCGCCCCTTTATAAGGAAGGCAATAAATAATATCTTTTATAGGTTTTTATTTGAAACAGAGAGATATCCTGGTCTTGGTGAAATGTTGGAGATTCTTGGAAGTATAATAAACGGGTTTGCTGTACCGATAAAAGAAGAACATAAGTTGTTCCTTGTGCGGGTGCTTATACCACTTCACAAGGCCAAGTTTGTTAATTACTACCATCAACAGTTATCCTATTGCATAACCCTATTTGTCGAAAAAGATTACAGGTTGGCTGATACTGTTGTTAGAGGGTTATTGAAATACTGGCCTGTTACTAACTGCGCAAAGGAGATTCTTTTTCTTGGAGAACTAGAAGAAGTTCTAGATGTAACTCAACCAGCAGAGTTCCAACACTGCATGGTTCCTCTTTTCCGACAGATTGGACGGTGCATTAACAGCCCCAATTTTCAGGTCTGTTATTTTCTGAAACCCGATTATTAAATGGTGTTTGGCATTGATTTTGCGTTACAATTGTGGGTTTGGTTGATGGTCTTCATCTCTTGATTAAAATCAATAGCTATGTTTTTGTGTCAGTCTTGAAAGATATAACCATTGTAGGAATGCTATGAGATCCTGAAATCTTCTAGCACGATGTAACAAGTGGAATCCATACACACATATACATGTGTTTATGCATATATATATATATATATATATATACACACACACATACTAGCATCATACCCGCGCAATGCTGCGATGGTAAATAGTTTCTGTTTTACAATATGTCGCTTTCAAGAATGTAATGATATGTTATTTACGCGATTCAGTGACAAGAAAAGGTTTTCTACAATAATATGTCCGTTTTTTTCAATTGTTCTTTTATTTGCATCAACTATTTTATTAATTTTAAAAATAAATTCTAAAAGACATTATGTTGGATCGAAACTTAAAATGCAAAGTAAATTTGCCAAAGTTCTTTATTTCTGTATATTTCGATTACAAGTTTCTATACATTTCGATACATATTTATAGGCTGGTGGTGACCGGCGGTTACTCCGGCGATGGTTATGCCGGTGGCAGTTATGTCAGCGGCGGTGGTGGTTCAACATAATCTTCCTACTTTACATTATTTTCTACTAAATAATACTTATACTAATGTTTAATCAAGATTAATTCTAACACATTAAACTAAGAAAAAAGATTGATATTTATGAAATAAAGAGAGAGAAGTTAATAAGATTTTGGAAATTATATTGATGTGGATGGATAATTGTGTTTGTGTGAGAGAGTGTATTAGTGTGGGAGACTATATTTTAAATGAATAAAAAGTTAAAGTAAATAGGAGAGATGGTGAAATGGTTAAGATTGAGTGGATGAGATTAATTTAGATAGAATGAATGGTCAAGATTTTGTCTTAAACTCTTGATTGAATTTTAAGAACTCTTAAAATTAAGGAGAGAAAATTTTAAACAATTTATATAGTTGTGTTTATATATATATATATATATATATATATATATATATATAGGGAAAGGTTCATTTGAGAACCAATTTTATTGCGAGAACTGCGAGAACCAATCTTAGCCGTTCATTTTGGATAATGGAATTCATGGATGAAGAGCGTGGAGGGATTGAGTGTGGCA
>JAUEJL010108548.1:0-12686 GCA_032274825.1 Drosophyllum lusitanicum | reverse complement strand
TCATATGTATTAGTTATCTCTGATTTTTCATATGTTCTTAAAATCAGCCTTGTGTTTATGTAAATCAAGATGATGATCTGAGTTTTTGGTTTTGTTTATCTTTGATTCTTGAAAGAAGAACAAGAATAAACAATAATGTAAAATAAAAAAAATTATGTATTTTACCTGATAAACAAGTTTCAGGTTAACAAAAATGGTAAAACCATAAAACAAACAAAACTTAAGGATTAAAACAGAAACTAAATTAAACTTTGGTGTTATAACATTAAAAAAACTTCGATGGTTAAACCGAAAAGCAAGCAAAACTTTGATGGTTAAACCATATTTCACCCTTTCAGGAATGCAAATCCTGACAGATTTTGTCAACCAAACACAGGTGGATTCACAATCCTGCCAAATGCAATTCCTGCAAAATCCCAATCCTTTGACAGAATGCAAATTCAATGATAAAAATCTGCGAACCAAACGCCCTCTAAACATTTAAGGGTAAAATATCAAGAATGCTTAAATTTTCCTCAAATATTTTATGTATCCACATTTAAAAAAAACTATGTTGCACAATCATAATCCAATATTTGATTTTATATATATAACACATCAAAACACTACTGTGGCTGAATTTTTTTAAAAAGAAGCAAGATGATAATATGCAAAACTTAATTACCTTAAATTCAAAACTACAATAGAATATGATTGACGCATTTTAGAAGAAAAATGGACAAAATCTCTATGTGCATATGTATCACATTCAATATCCTTGTTCAGTTCAGGTATAGTGGGTTTTGAACTGGCCTAGCAGATACCCAAACTTTGCTAGTTAGGGTGGCCGAGGAACGAATCAGATAAAGATCTTTAGTCTGGTTTCCGCCCAATTACCAAGCGGGCTATCGGGCTTGGATCAAAATTGCTCTCCCTATGACCCTATTGAAGACAATACCAAATGTAGGTTTTCTGGATGCGACCCAGATGTCCTCTATATCATGAATCCGTCAGTAGCTACGATTCGAATTATATTTAGATTTTTTTTGTCTTGAAATTATAGAGTAATTAAAGTGGCGATGAAATAAATAAATATAAAGTGTTGTACCACATGCATTAAATGTGGTACAAAATTCTAAGCATTCAATAGACGTAGCTAAAAGCATGCATGATGAAACATCTAGCATTCATTCCATCTCATTTCTTCACCTAATTTCATAGTAGTTAACATTTGCCGGTCACGTGTTACAACACGTGCCTTGCATTACTTAATCACTTAACGCCGTTACCGCTCCTTTTTTTTGTTTTATATCAAACTCAAACTCGTCCGTTACCGTTAATTGAACGGAGTTTAGCTTACCACCTAATATTTATACATAAAAACGAATAAAACAAAAATAAAATAATCTTTCCGTACAAAAAATTGCTGAGTCATGAACTAATAACCAGCATGTGACCCGGATACGATTGCGATCTCTTTTAGAGAGCAACGAGAGGGTCCGACCCGAATATGTCACCGAAGTCTTGTAGGTAATCGTCTGCGCCCCAAGATGAGGATCCGAACCCGAAGTCGATGGAGCACCCAAGAAATGTTTCAGGCGCGTCGGATCCTTGGAATATAGTACCCGGAAAGCTTGTCGGGTCGTAAATGTCCGGTACGAAATCGGGGAAGTCAAATAGATCGGAGGTCGAAAAAGGGTCGTCGAACGGCCGGAAATCGGAGAAATCGCCGGAGACTGAAGCGGTTGAATTCATGGCGTCGTGTACAGGGCTGTGGTGAGTCGACTCAGCGACGCACTCGTCGGTTGAAGATGAGGAGAAACGGAGGACTGATTTCGGCGACGATGCTTTGTTGTTGGTTTGTGACTCTTCGCCGGAGTTGTAACCGGAGTCAACCGACGATAGTTTCTGCTCTTGTAAACTAAGGTTTTCCGGTGGTGGTGGGAAAGAGAAATTTGTGAGTGCGTCCGGACCACGCAACTGGATAGCCGCGTGGTCATACACCATTGCTGCCTCTTCAGCAGTATCATAAGTTCCAAGCCATAGTCTAACCCGTCGGGTCGGGTCTCGGATCTCCGCCGCCCATTTCCCCCACGGACGCTGCCGTACGCCGCGAAACTTCCTACCGGAGCTAACCTTTAACCGTTTCTTCACCGCCACATCACCTTTAACCACCGCGTTCTTCCTCCGACTCGCCGCCGGAGTCTTTCCCACACTCCTGTTTCTGTTAACATCTTCACCGGCACGAGCATTGATTACAATCTCGTTAACAAATTTCTTCACTCTCCTCCGGCCGGAAAACAATTCCTGTTCATCTCCAGAAGAATCAGTAGCATAAGCGTCAGTCACCGATATCCTAACGACTCTACCGGAAGGGTTTTCTCCGGCGGGTAACAACGATTTGCTCAGCATTGTAATGTGTGTTTTGTGCTCCGTAAACTTAACTGAATTGAAACAACCTGAGTTCGCCATTGATGTCAGTAAACAAACCTTCTTAAAGAAACTTCAATCAAATTGGCATAGGGGGAGAAGCTGAATTTATACGAAGAGAATTGAAAAGGCGTAGATTAGATTCGTTCACGATAGAAGAATAAATTAAAGGGGTTAGGAATACTCGTGCGAGAGAGAAGATTAAAGGGTCATCGATAAAATCTGAAAGGGAAATAAAGTTGCAAAAAAAGAAGAGAGAGAGAAAGCTTGATAAAGCTATGAATGGTAAGACCGAAGAAATTGCCGAGAACAACACATGGTAGAGAGAGAAAGAAAGAAAGGGGAAAATCTCCTTTTTGCCGGAAAAAGGAAACTGTGGTGGTGGAATCAAGGAATATATCGGCAGAGATTGGGGTTGACTGGTAGTATTTCCGTCGTGAGAAAACGTACGGCCGGTGGTTGAAGTTTTTTCCGTTGGGTTTAAGGTTTTTAGAGAGAGAAAGTGGCGAGGGTTTATGGAGAAGACGATGATGATGAAATTTGCCGTGAAGACGGATTTAGTATCCCCCGTTTGCTTTTTTATAGGATCCTGCCACCCCCAAGTTTTATTTTTACTTTCTAAAAATATCTTCATTCAAAATAAATATATATATTTTTTAAAAGGTTTTCTATTTTAATTTTGATTTACTATTTTATGTTAGTGTACTTCTTTAAAAATCCCTGCGACTGCCTATTTAGTTATTATTTAAGTATCTTTACTAAATTAATGATTATTTGTTCTAAGTCATTAACTAAATCTAGTACTTCTATTTATATATGTTAACTTCCAAATATAACTTAATTCCATATTTTAGCCATAATGTATAACAAATTTCTTTTATTAGACCATGCGCATTGGCGCCTTTACCCGAGCTGGTTAGCCCCCGAACCAGAGCTGCATATCATCGCGATGCTGTTTGGTGGTGTGGGTCCGACCCTTGGCTAGCCAATGAACCCGCCGCTGGTTTGCTCTTTCCCTTATTTTTTGACCTTTAAGCTATTTTTTTCCTTTCTTTCTCTTATAAATACCAATCTTCACTTCTCATTTTTTCACACCTCATTTTTTCTTATTCTCTCAAATTTATCGTCCCTACTTCATAAATTTATTTTTTACATACACAAAAAAATGTCCTCTTCTTCGTCGTTTAATACGTCGGAGTATTTTGATTCGTCTTCATCATCTTCCGATAGATCTCATATCTTCGCGATCAACAATATGATACTAACATGCGAGAAGCCCGAAACACGAAAACACATCACAATCTTCGATCGGATTTAATCGAGCACATTAATCGGCTTCCAAGACACAACCACAACGATAACTAATAGTTTTTTTAAATTTATGTGATTCTATTTTTTTATGTAAGGTGAAATATTAGTTTGATTTATAAATTATAATATTTTATAATTATATTTGTCTTGCAATTTATTTATAAAAATTAAATTATGTTAATTAAAAATAGTTGAAACAAAAAATAAAAAATGAAAATAGAAAAGATAGAAGATTGATGTGTGTTGGATGTGAGGGTTTGTGGGTTAGAGATGGTTGAAAGTGAGAGATGATGTGACAGTGAAAAACTTCGGGTTTAATGCTGATGGTCTTATGAAGTTAAAATGATGACACCACATATCTTTTTTTTTCATTTAATAAGGTAGTGATGTGTCACGTTTCATTTTATTCGTTATAGAAATTTAACTTCGTAAAAACATTTTTTTTAACATACAAGGTGTCAAAGATGAAGATCCGTAATAGGTGATTTCTACATGTGATCCCAATTTCCAACCCAACCCATCCTCTTTCATACTTGAACCAATTATGAGGTGTTCACATTGACGATTCCTTTAGGAAAGATATATGAGATGTTAGAGATAGATCGATATGTTGGTATCACGGATTCGAAAAGGCAGAGGTGAGGGTAGAGAGTATGGTGCTTGTGAGAGAGATGAAATATAGTGGTGATGTTCAAGCTGAAGCGTTTGTGAAATATGCGATTCAAATAGGGGGAGAGGAGATTAACTAGGCTAAGCATTTTATAATGGTTTAAATGACAATTTTACCCCCCTTTTACTATACCTAATCTCCTCATTGTTCAATTTTAATTATAAGATTGTCATAGTTTATCTTAACAGTCAATTTCATCATCAAGGGTTTAAAAGAGTTCTCGAGGTTCTTTTAAAACTATTGGTTCTCATTTGAACCACCTTACATAGACACATGTATGTGTGTATGTATGTATGTATGTATGTATATCTGTGTACACACATAACACACAATATACCGATTGTTAATGAGTAAGTGGATACAAAGTGGGGCATGGCCCTAAGTGTCGTAGTCTCACCACTACCGACCATGAAGTTGTTGCAACGCAATGACTCCTGGTCGATGGTTGACATGTTCGGGAGCATCATCGAGTGTGATGTGTGGTGGCTTTTCTTTTTAACATTTTATAGGTAAAATAAATAAAGTATGTGAGTTTGAGAATTTGATGCGATGGAATTGATGATATAACGTGTTGACTCTCCTTTAGAATATCATTCCTAAAGGCTTGTTCTCTTTGAAGAAACTTTCATCAGTGTGAAACTTTTGTGCTCTGTTGACAGAATTCACAGCTTTGAATGAAACAATATGGTTCTTGCCAAAGTTAGTTTATATTTACTTAACTATCGGTGTATAATGTAAGAGATGTGATATATCCTCATACTATTTTCTCCCACTTATTTTCTTATTTACAAGATCAACATAAGTGTCAAAATCAATAGAAGAGATAAAGAAAGAGAATTATTAGATTTAATACGTTATCTTATGATGAGTAAAAGGATAAAGTAAGAAGAAATAGTAGAAGAATATATCATTGTCATAATAGAAATTATAAGGCGCAAGATTTAAAATGCAAATACATGTGAATAAGGAATTATTAGGATTGATTTGAGTGTATCTAGTTTCCTTTTTAGAACCGATAGTAGTTGAGTAGACTTGGTTCTATGACTATCTAATTCAATAGAACTTACTTGCATCTAATTTAGGATGGCTTTTACATTTTAATATGTTTTTTTGTATGTTTATCTCTTTTTGACTCAAAATAATTGTTTTTTTTGTTTCCTTTATTAAAATAGTTAGACTTGTGTGCAATACAAATTTAACATATATAATAAAAATTGTGTGATTGGACTATAATACAATTAAACATGTAAGATGAGATAAAATGATAGTATGTTTACAGAAATATAAAAATCATGATTGTTATGTAAGATAAATTTGTGTTATGTACAAATTATCTTCTTTTAAATTAAACTATCCATAACATGTTTCATCTTCTATAAATCTATTTATTCTCATATACAGAACCTATAGATATAATTCCGACCTTTAGATTTGAATGATCAATAATAGAGATTACGACCGAATATGCATTTTACTTAAATCAAAATACACAGTTTCTTACCGAATATGCAGTTGACGTAAATCGAATATACAGTCGTAATCTCAACCTTTGATCATCAAGTCAAATCTAAAGGCTGAGATAGATTCTATAGATTATGTATATAAGATTGGTTCTATATTAACCCGTGTTATTATATTTTCGTTGTAAAGATATTTATCAAAACTAACTGCATCTTTTAATTGTATTTACAAATATTGACCACACAAGGTTGTCAACTTTTATAACATTCATCTTCATTGCATCTTTCAAATATAGATAAACAAACATTTGAAGACATTCATCACACAACATCCAAATCCACCAATTGCATCAAAAGATATCTTCGTACGATCTCTAAATATAAATAAAACACTTGCTTAGATATTTTTTATTAGACAATTTTATTAATTTATCAACCATTTATTTAAATTGAAAATTCAATTTTATTTTGATTTGGAGTCAAAGTTCTCTGATTTAAATTAAATTTATTAGAGATAATTTTATATATGTCTTCCTTAAACCTTAAAATGTCGTATTTGCCAATAATAATTTATAAATATCATATTTGTGCTTTATAACATTTCAAACTATCATATTTAACTAAATTCTTAGGTTTTTCAATTTTGAAATATATTATAATTAGTTTAAAATCTTTTTAAATTATTAACCAATAAATACACACACGATTAATCCCACGGTTAAAAGTCTTAAATGTATTTTATGTCATATATGTGCTTTAGATTTATGAAAAAAAATTCCTACCACTTTTCTAGCAATTTACAATACAAAAAAACAAAATTTACAACCGAATCGGTTGGAAAGTCGTATCAGAAAATGTCGCTAAAAATCCCTCGTTGTGCGCTTGTATAAAACGTTAGAAAATCTTCGCAAGGAAGATTTCCCTACTTTTTTTTAAAGGCAAGGGTAATTTTATTTATATAACTAATCGGATATAAGTGGACTACTTACTCTCCAGAAAGGAGGATCAAGAGTCAAGGAAGACACTTTACAACGGGAGCATTAAATAGTACAATAATAACTAAATGGATATAAGTGTGCGCTTGTATAAAACGAGTTTAATTTCAGTTCGATCCAATAGTGGGGGTCAAGGGCGCTTCACTCTCCTGGTAATCAAAAGATTTCGAATTCTATATAAACCTTAATTTGTGGTCTCATATCAGTGCCTTAATACGTGCTGTTATTTGAAGAACTATCACCATAATATGTATTTCATGTAATTAGACATTGGGTCGAAATATCAGATTCGTATAGTATCTACACGATTCTTTGAGATATCCAGACTTATATACGATTTCAAAATCATTCTTTTCTTCCCAGTTATAACATTTTTTTCCATAAAAATGATCTTTTCCAATAGGTCCTTTCATTGATGATATCAATTTTTTATATGATAAATAGTATAGTGCATACTTAAAAGTGTCAACACCCGTCTATAGAACTAGGCCGATTAAACTAACAATGCTAAATATAATTAATTTACTAATTAATATTAACATTATATGATATAAGTAATTAAAAAAAAGCTTTTGCACGCACAGATAGAGAGAAGATCATTTGAAAACTAATTTTATTGCGAGAACCGCGAGAACCAACCATAGCTGTCCAATTCCCATCCTTTAATTAATTGCCCACCCATGAACTCATCACATGCACCCTGCCACACCTTATCCCCCCACGCTTTTCATCCATAAATTCCACTTACCAATTGAATGTCTAAGATTGGTTCTTGCGGTTCTCACAATAATAATGGTTCTCAAATGAACCCCCCCCCTCTCTCTCTCACACACACACACACATATATAGTGAAAAGTTCATTTGAGAACCATTTTTATTGCGAGAACCGCGAGAACCAATCTTGGCCGTCTAATTCCTCCTCCTTTAATTGGATTGCCCACCTATGAATTCCTTACATGCACCCTGCCACACTCAATCCCCTCACGCTCTTCATCCATGAATTCCATTATCTAAAATGAACAGCTAAAATTGGTTCTCGCGATGTACACCACTAAATATGTCAAAGCAAACACATGTACACCATTTTATATAATTGTTTCAATTGATCAAACAATAATATCATGCATGGACCAAAAGGAATGGACCCAAAGTTTAAATCATATATCAAGATGGTTAGGGTTAATTATTGGAAATTAAAAGGCAAACCAATTAAATTTGTTTTCAAATAATATAAAAAAATCTTTGTCTCGTAGCTAGTATCATAATGCGTCGACGGACGCAATATGAAAGTCACGCGGCGTGATGCTACCAAAGTGATAACACGTACTCACACTGAGCGGCTCCGGTTTTCTATTTTTTTGTGTGTGTTAAAGAGGAGTTTATAGTATTAAATAACTTGTATTCATAGATAATAATTCAATAGGAATTTCATCCGTCTTTTTAATAATCAAGGCTAGTAAGTTTGTCGATCCACACGGCTGTCCATGTATCATAGAAGATTGGTGGGTGAGTGTGATTGACCACAGACCTTGGTGTGATGGCTATCTAATGATCAATTTAATCGAGGAAAAAGCTAGTGTGCCTTTCTAATGTGTTTAATAGAAATCGTGGGTTAATCTTCTCATAACCAATTGATTCTAAGTTGAACCCCACAAACTTACAAGACTAACAATTTATGAAATATTTACACGGACAAAGTAAAAACTCGTATGTTGACCGGTACGTTTTTACATAATTGTTTCAATCATTTAAATTTTAAACAATTAACAATCATATCGTGCATGGGACAATTCGAACAAACTTATGTTCAAATCATCAAGATGGTTAGGGTCTATTCTTGGAGATTAAAAAGCAAACCAAATCTGTTAAAAAAGACAAATCTTAGGCTTGTAGCTAGTAACATGCATATATAATGTAAACTGTCAAACTTAAGAGTGGTAAACACTTTATGATAGACTAAAAAATTAATTAAAAAAATATTGCATGGGCAAAGTGGTCCTAATAAATATTGAACCATGATTGATAAGTATTGAGGCTCCTTACTGACTAATACATAATACACCTAATTTGGCTGTGAATGAATAATT
Source organism: Drosophyllum lusitanicum (assembly GCA_032274825.1). Taxonomy (NCBI): domain Eukaryota; kingdom Viridiplantae; phylum Streptophyta; class Magnoliopsida; order Caryophyllales; family Drosophyllaceae; genus Drosophyllum; species Drosophyllum lusitanicum. Next base: position 3,754 of record JAUEJL010108548.1, on the reverse strand, counting down.
GAAAACATCAATTAAACTGCATTAAACCTAACAAAATAATTAAAAAGCTTAAATAATTATTTAAGCTGTTCATGGTCTATATTAATCTATAATAACTAGGTCTTGGAATTATTGAGGCTGCTCATTTATGCATGATATCAACTAATGGGGATCAACTACATCTACAATATCATATGACATCAATTTTCTTGTAGTTGAGAAGCAAAAATATCAATCTCCTACTTTTATCTTACTTTTAAAAATATAATTTGAACAAGTTTAAGTAAGTTCATTTTTCTTTTTGTGTTTATATATTAACATAACCAACAGTCCAACACAAGTAGATAAATGAACAAATTCCTTGCTCTTGATCATTTGCTAAGAAGGTAACCTTGTTTGTGTTTGGATAAGGGTAACACATCCTTTAAGCCTCTGTCGACTCGGTCTTTATATATCAGAACGTTTTACGAACAGTTCGTGAAATGTTTAATTAGTTTGTTTATAAAACTACCTATTTAAGCATGTATGCGTCAGTTTAAAGAATGAGAGGTGATTTGTATATAACAATATTTTGTCATACACAACATAAAGAGTTTGATTGGAGAATTATGCCCTTGAACGTTTGAAAATAAATAATTGACAATGAGATTCTAAGGTATACATATCATAATTGTTATGTATGATAAAATATTATTGTATACGGATCAATATGAAAAAATATCTATCTTTTCTACATAAAAAATCTTAAACACACAAATAAAGGGTACGATAAAAATTACGGCCTGTTCTCGAGTTATTTTTTAGAAGGAAAGGGAGGGGAAGGGAAGGAAACAATTAGTGGTGGGTGTTCTCAAGTTTTTTTTAGAAGGGAAAGGAATGGGAAGGGAGGGGGAAGGAGGGACAATTTTACCAATTTTACACTTTAAAATAATCCTCCCACTTTTGGGATGATTGGGAGGGAGAGTTTTTCCATCCTTCCCCTTCCTCCTCTTCCTTTCCCTTCCTTCATTGAAAAACTCGAGAACAAGTCGTAACCGAGATTGAGTAATGTTGGATATAACTAAAAAAAATAAAAATCAACCTGGTATTGCATTAATTAACGACGTGAGCAAAATCTAACAGTAATTATCGAACTATCCGTTTGTCCAACCGTTAACACTTCCTCTTCCCTGTCTCCTTCTCCCCCGTGCCCCGGCGGACGTTAAAGTTTAATGGCTACAAACTCCGACGGTGTCGATACCCCTCTGAAGCCCCAAGTTCATCCCTCGAAATCCATGCCGGGACTTACCGCCACGACGGAAAATCAAAAGCTCCAACCCCTCGATTCATCCCCAAATCCCATTACTCCTCCCGTTCCCACCGCCGATTCCAAGCTCCCAACTACTCCGGCCACCGTTAATTCTCGTCCACGTGAACCTAACTTATTACCTGACTCCGACGTCATCCACGTTCCTAGTTATTCCAGTAAGCCCACGGCAAAACTGACTCTCGCTTTACATTCTTATATAGTAATTATCGTAATGTTGCTAGATATAAAATCCTAGGGTTTCATAGTTGAATGGTGTTTGTGATGCCTGTTCTTTCGAATTCGGTTACTGAAAAGCTGCTTCAGTTTGAATTATGGAGTTTGAGATGGTTTCTAGGGTTGTTGCGTTTCTCTTTGGAGATTAGGGTTCGTATCTTTTTCTTTTTTCTTTTTTTCAAATTAAGAAGCACTTATAACTCCCTCCATCCTAGACAACCAAGTTTCATTTTAACTTATGCATTCGAAATTATAATTGATAAACAACACAAATCAGAATAATACCTATTCATAAGATGAATTTCAAAGAAAGTTGTGTTTTGACTTGCGCTTTCTCGAACATCTTAACTTTGAGATCAAATTTGATGTAAAATTCAATTACAAGTCTTGATTATGAGGTGAGGATTGCAAAATTAAACTGCAAGTATAAAACTATATTTAGTAAAGGTGATTACTTTTATGGTGCGTTTCATTTGAAATTTTGATTAACTTGCTAAAAACTGCTCATTGTATCGTGGTTTTTTGAGAGATTTCTCGGTGGGTTTACTTTCTTATAATACATTGTTACCAACATGTAAGCAAATGTGCATTTACTTGGAGGTTTACGCCTTCACAGGTTTTCAGGTGATCAGAAGTCTATGGTAGAAAAATTGTTTCACATACTAGGAAGCTGCCTAATGTTTTTATTTTACTTACCGGGGTTATCTTTTTGTTTAGGATGGTTTTCTTGGAACAATATTCATGAATGTGAGGTACGAATTCTCCCAGAATTTTTTGATGGGAAGTCACCGTCTAGAAACCCAAAAGTTTACAAATACTACAGAAATGCAATTGTTAAAAAGTTCAGAGACAGTATCAAAGAAAATCCTCCATCTAAAGAAAACCCTACGCCAAAAATTACATTCACCGAGGCTCGGAAGTCTATAATTGGGGATGTGGGGTCCGTACGGAAGGTTTTTGATTTCTTAGAGGCATGGGGTTTGATCAATTACTTTGGATCCCCTATGACAAAGGCTCAATTGAAATGGGAAGATAAAGAGAGTAAGAATGTTTCTGCAGCCTCACAGCAGAACAGTGATCTAGGGGGAGCTAATTCGGTTGGTGATGCTACAGTTGCAAAGAAGAGATTTTGCAGTAGTTGCAATATGCTTTGCACCATTGCATGCTTTTCTAACATCAAGGTATCTTAATCACTTTATGAATGATTATTGCTATTTTTTGAATGAGGTGTTTCTGTTTCTTATGTTACTTCTCTTTTTGTATGAAGATGATTTAAATGTGCCGTAGACTCAATTTAGGGGGTGTTTGGATGTGCATTCAAACCGATACCGGTTTTGAACGTTCAGGTGAACTGATTAGTGATTATGATTTGGATTTTCTGGTTATTTAGGGTCAAATTAAACCCAGATATGGATATTTAGGTGAGTAGTTACTGAAAGAAAGCTTATTATCGAGATAAATGGTGTTTACCTAACTATCTCTCGTTAAAAGCAATTGATTTGATTCTAATTCTTTAAGTCGGATAGCTACTTTGAAAACGCACATCCAAATTACATTTGTCATGGAGTTTTTGTAAGATATGTTAAGTTAGTGATTATAAAAGAATTTAAAAACATTTAAGTACGAGCGTCTATGTGCACCAACAAGAAGAAACCTTTTATCAAATCTAGTTGTGTAAGGATAAAGAAAACCTAACAAAATTGATAAGATGTCAAACAATCAAGGCTTTAGAACATAAGCATTATCTAAGTCTACACGGGGAAATGGCTGGTCCGGTTGGTATTGACCTGCAAACGCCGTTGAATTTCTTTTTTACGTTATATATCAAACTTGATTACATAAACGATTGTTAAATTAGTGATTAAATCTTTTTGAATAAAACAATTTAAGAGGTTATAAGTTATAACCCTTTGGGCTATGCCGCTATGGGTAACCTTTAAAGGTTTGACTTGTTTCCTTCTTAGCTAGTTTTTTCTAAACTGTAACACCGGAAAACCAAAGCGATTTTTTTTTAAACGCGTTGCGGAAGCTTAATTAAACAAACTTAGTTTACATACAATACAAATATTTACAAACCATAAACATCTGTTCACAAACAACAAAAACAACTGTCTTGGTGTTACAAAACAAACTGGCTCGTTTCCTTTAAAATTCAAAACATATCAGAGTAGGGTCGAGCTTTCCTTCTACAAACACCACCAACTCACAAACCTGCAAAAGCATCAACTGAGGGGAATTAGCACAAAGCTAAGT
>JAUEJL010108537.1:0-12688 GCA_032274825.1 Drosophyllum lusitanicum | reverse complement strand
ATACGTCCAACCTAGCGAACCGCGTTCCCGATCCTCGTTCCCGTACCGAAGCGATCCGCGAACTATGTGACTATGGTCTGTACTAACTTTAATGGGTCAAACACGTAAAAAAAAGGGTAACAGAGAACAAATTAATTAATTAGTTAATTTCCGCATGGAAAGAAACTCAGAAAGTGTTTCAGGTCAACATAGATTGGCCCATACCAAAATTCACCCATTTTGACAAGTTACCCAATCCACCGATTTTGCTACCTCTAAACAAAAAGGAGGATACTCGTACATAGGGAGCCATTCAATTGCATACAAGAGCTAGTTGTCTTCATTTTTATGTTGAGTATGTTTTAACTCTTATATGCAAATAGTAGAGGAAGATACACCTTTAAAAAGCATTAAAATTTTATTATGCGAGTATGTGACAAGGAAAATCAAGCTGCTAAAGTAGAGAACTTACGTCAAGTGCATTTCCATCCACTCTTTTCAACGCGAGTTGATCAGAACTTGGGATCTTAAAGGGCTCTGACTTCGGATCTGAAGCTTTTTTCAGCAATCGATGACGAGTCAATGCAAGTGTTGCTTCTTTCCTTGCCTATTATCACATGTTAAAAATATTGTGCCTAATAATTAGCATGGACAATAGAAGAATCTTAAAAATGAACTTCATAAGGTTGCAGCATCTTATTATGTAGTGTAACATTCCAGCTTACCTTTAACTCTTTGATTCTCTGGAAGTCCTCATTTGAAAGTATACCATCTTGTTCATTTGAGACATCATTTTCCAATTTAGCTCCTGCTAGCCTTTTAAGAGCCCTAAGGCTTTTATTGGTGGAATCAAGTTGTCCATCAAAATCAATTAATTTCCTCTTTTGTCCTTTGATTCCATCTATGTTTTTCACCTCCTCAGTATAATGGTCTTTGCATGAATCATCAAGTTCATCGTCAGATACTGCATCCTCTTCACTTCCCATCTGTGTATCAACTTTACCATCATCATCATCTTCTACTTCTTCGGAGTTAAGTTCTGAACCCCCATCATGACTGCTGAGGTCATCATCATTATCTTGATCAAGATCATCAATGGAGTGATAGTCCACGTGAGAGGCATCGCTGACATCATCCATGTTATCTTCGCAGAGTAACTCAGCCCCTGGGACATCAGCAAGAATAGTGACCTCACCAAAACCTTTTGGCTTTGCCTTTGGATCAGTAGGCCGTCCACGGTCTTTCTTTATTAACAATGAAGGACAAATCTACAAGAAAAACCAGATGTGTTACTCATTCCCACTCTAGTGGATATTTTTGTATGGATCAGGTGAAACTCGATCTTTCCGTCATAATTTTTTATAAGCAGTGGTTCAAAGGAGAATCATGTGATTACACAAACTAAACTGTTTTAACAATAATCAATTTTCTTTATAGAATGATTTAAAATCTGTATACATTATAAATATCCTTTGCGAGAATCCCAACCCATTTGACCAGTTTCCTTCTAAACACAATTTTTTTTATTTCTTCCGTTCATTAGTTAGAAATTAACCCATTTGCAACTAAAAGCATCAACATTTAGCAACTTTATATAACCTAGAAAACAAAAATAACCCCACGGTACCTCTCTGAACAATGAAATAAGTGAACGAGCTGCAGATGAAACTGCCTTCTCATGTGATTTCTTGTATAGCACAAGGTCTTGCAGCATGTCCTCTGTCATTAACTGCTCAACCAAATAAAAGTTGTATTTATATTAAAGCCTTGGCTGAAAAGGACAAATCACAATTAATATGAGACCATCAAGATGGAACTCTCGCAATTCTCATGAAATGGGAAGAAGAATCCTAGGACCTGAAGTCTCTTATTTTCACCACAAAGACATGTAGACATGTGAAACTGAACGCAAATCGAAAGGCTTACCAGAGGAATGCGCAAACATATTTCACGCACAACATTCAATCCAACAGTAATTGACTGCAAAGGGAAAGTGAATAAGGATATAATCTGAATAATTACATCAATTGAAACAATGTGAATAAACAATATAGCCAAAACTATCTATTGAGAGATACCTCACTACATGAGCGATGATGCACAAATTGATTGACTGTTTGTTTGAACAACAGTTTGACTGCATCAGGTGGCACCTGCATCAGAGGAGACAAGTAACAAACAATAAATTCCAATAGGAAGCAAAAATCATTTGCAGATAATTAAATGATGAAAGTGAAAATAACAGGTTGCAATAGATACCAAATCATGACAGGCTTGGACGACTGCTGCAAGTACGTCTGTCACGTCCCTTTGATGGGGCTGCAAAAAGATAAGATTTTTTATGATATATGCGGCGGATATAATTAACAATTAGAGAGTAGAAAGCTTGTAAATATAAATGACTAGGAAGTACTAGGCATTCAGGGGACACAATACTTTAACATACTCCTGAAGATAGGAATAGAAGTTCAACAAGATCAATCGATGCAGTCCAATTGTGCGTGCAACTACTTTCACAATCATCATTTTTATCTGCAATAGAGGATGTAGGCCAAAAGCCCAAAACATTAAACATGTTGGGCAGTAACTTTACATTTATCTACCAGTAACTTTACATTTATCTACCAGTAACCAATTAAAATGAGATAACTGAGTAACTACCTCAAAACGCTTTCCACAAGTTTGAAGTCGTGAGAACAGCTTCTCGGCAAATCCCTGAAGATAGTTTAAACTGAAGACACTTGATTTATCCTTAAATATAAATAAAAAAATTCTAGACGTACCTGAGGGTCTTTCAAATAGCTCAAAGGCGAATAATAGTTCAAATTATTATCACGGTCTGATGATATACGCTGCTGCTTTTTCATGCTACGAATTAGGCGCTGCAACTTTGCTTTCTTTTTCTTTTTGCTGGATGTCGTTACTGCGTTTTTCGCCTGTTATGATGAAACATTACGGGCCACATAGGGTGACACTTAAGAACAAACCAACTGTTTACTAAATACGATAAAAATTCTGTTTATTCTTGTTGTTGACAATCATACAACGAAATAAACAAAAGAAGTGCCCAACATGCATGTAGACCAAATAAATGTCAGAAGCTGAGCAACTATTAACTAACCTTGTAAATAGCCTCTTTACTCATGACTACATGAGGTTGGTGGATTGCTTCTTCTTCGTCACTCGACTCATCACTGTCATCGTCTTGCTCAATTTTTTCATAATCAAGAAGAAATGACAGAACAGCAATCATAATTCTGATCAAACAAAAAACATTTCAGTAAGTACATTATCTGTGCTACAAATGGGGCTCCCAATGTAAGAACATATTGTTGAACCTTGATGATGAATGGAAACATGCCCGACAAATAGCATTGGCTGTTCTATCATCAAACCAAACCTTCCTCCGATGAAGATCACATATTGTGACAAGTGCCCTCATTGCTTTCTTTTCGTCCTCTTCCTAAAAAAGCACATGATAGTTGGATACTAAATATGTTTATTAGAAAGGTTTAAAAAGATAGATAAACAATTACATACCTGTAGCATTGAAAATAAAATGCTTTGAAGTGCTTTATTTTCTGTTTCATTCTTGTGTTTCTGATTCATTCGCCTAATACTATGAATGACATGCGAGAATGCCAATTTTTTTAAAGTCTTGTCATTCAAGACCTGAAGCTCCATAAACAATGAAAGAGTCTCCTTGATAGCAACAATCTATCAAAACACATGTTACAAGTCAATCCAAAATGCTTGCTAGACAGACACCAAAACTTTGTATAACGAATATGAGTGCGCACAGGGGCGAGGGGTCCTGGCCCCCAATCGCCCACGACCAACAACGACTGTTAGTAGATTCGAACATCAGATAAATTGGAAATTACCAACCAATTTAACATAGGACAAAAAATCCTGGGTAATTCTATGGAAGAAAATAAAGGGGTCCAACAACATTTTTCAAGTTTTGGCTCCACCAATAAAAATATTCAAGTTCCCCTGCTGCTTGCGGTATGAGCTCCAGAAAATTGCTAGAATCAAATAATCAATGGGAAAAGGATGTATGGTGTTGCGGCACCTAAAGCTACCACACTCACGTACCTTATTAACGAAGAGTAATAGTTCATATGTGAGTGGCAGCACTCAGCTCATAATCAATTTTTCCAGAAAACAATAATAATATCTGCTATGAACTCAAATAATAGTGCTTTTAGTTACAAAACTAACCTCAAACAACAAAATCTAGCAGATTATTACGTTGCGATCCCATAAAATTCAACATATTTGTCAATTGTTCCTTAAAAGTTAACAGAATTCCATCAAATTCGAAGGTATAATCAATCAATTCTCGACGAATTTCGCAGTTCTTATTAATAGCAAAAACACACACAATAAGAACTTAATATCTGAAGTTCTTAACTTAGATAGTACGTACCTTCCGATTAAGAAGAATAATCAGTGCTTGTGTAACAGAGACCCGAAGCGATGATTTCAGCACGCTAGCGGATGACCTAAGAAATTCCACAAGCTCATTAGGATAACCTGATAACTGATTACGATAGAAAGGGGTGACGTGAGCCAGGAACAATACGCGATCACCGAGGTCTTTCGCAACGGCAGGGTTCCTCCCAACGCCGCCGCTAACGGAGAAGGTAAAATTAAACGCCGACTGTTGTTGAAAAAGATCCAGAGACGACTTGAATTGGCTGTAAATTAGAGTTAGTTCCGTCTCATAACATTCAGGATCGCATTTCATTTTAGACTGGAGTGTATGAAGGCTCATATTTTCCGACGCCGACAACGCGTCGACGATGATCTCCGTCGCCGGCATTACTTATTTCGCAAGCTACACGTTTTTCACGTCCACTGTGTCCGCAGTAACGGAGAGAAACCCTATACCCTAGTGCATGGAATAAGAAGAAGGAGATGACGGATTGGATAGTGGATACCATACTTGTAGCCCTTAAACTTTAAGTAAGTTTACATATTTTGCCCTTACATGTATAAAAGTAAGTCAAAAATAATATAAAGGTAAAATAGTTTACACATATAGTCATTCTAAGCTTTAACCTAGAAATCTTCTAATAAGCTTGACATTAAACTATAAAATTAAGAAAGGGCTCGGTTCTTTAACTCTAGTGGATAATTGACTAACTATGGATGATAATAATGTCGTGTTTGGGTTATTAAGGTTCAAGAACAAAACATAGAAGACAATAAAAATGATTTATACCTTCCTATGCGTTATATCAACGACACATCATCTTTCCCCTTAATTCATCTTTCAACCCACAAACTCTCACATCCATCTTACATGATCCTTCTTTATTTAAAAGATAGGGAGTGGATAGAGATAGAGAGATAGGAGATAGAGAAAGAGGTGAGAGATGGTAGGTTTATAGTTGGTGAACCCGTAGGAGAGGAGAGAGAGGCTTCAACACGTGGGTCAGGGGGAGATGGTGTTTGCATTGGCCCAATGACCAACCCATGCGCACTCGCGGACGGGATGTTCATGTTCTAACTCTAACACACAATCAATATCACTTAGTTCTTCACTCAACAACCACTACAACACAAACAGGCTATTGCAATGGAAAGAATCTATTGCAAAAAATAGAATAGTTGGCAACGATGTTACGATAGATTAGCGAAGTTGGCGACGATGTTATGATAGATTAGAGATAGACTCCAAGGCATAAAACCATCACAATCATGTGATCAAAATTAGTGACGACATACTATCTTTGAAATATCGTGTGCTTTTTTTATATGTTTACATAAGTCAACCGAAAACAAGATTTTTTAAGAGTATAAGCTCAATTCTACGCTTGGACACTCTTTCGGGTCTTAAAAGACTCCATATTAACCTTCTATAACCAATAGAATCAAATCCCAATCAAATACAAGGTTAAAAGGGGTCAAAACATAGTTTTTAGAGGTTTCAGGGTGCTTCGTGCCGCATAGCAGGGGAGATCGTGCGGGGAGAAAATCCCTGGAAAAATCACCTTGTGCCGACCAGCGGGCTCGCGCCGCGACACACCTAGCTCGCGCCGCATGAACAGTAACATTCTGCTTGTTTTTCATACCCATATTGACCAAAACTCAATTCTTTTCAACAAGGCTTCATTTGCAGCACACCAAAGACCCAAATAACACTTCATAACACCAAAACATCAACACTTAACATATCTTTGATTATCCAAACCCTAAATAACACTTCACACCATCAAATACAACATATATAGCTAAAATCAAACACAATTACAAGTTAAAACTTACTTGATCAATCCAAACTTGTTAGCTCTTTCTTTGCTCAAAACCCAAGCTTTAATGGTAGATTAGGTGTCAAACTCACAATATGAGCTAAGAATACAACAAGCTACAAAGTTTTCCTTTGATTTCTTCTTTGCTTTGAAAACCTATCTCTTGCTCTCTATTCTCGATCCTTCTCCAGCCATTTGACTGGGCAAAATGACTCATTTGAGTCAAAGGGGAATATTTATACACCATTTTTCAATTTCAGCCCCTCAAGTTTCCTTTATTCACATTCTGCCACAAAATTTACATGCAGGACACATACATAAATATAACTATGGTAATATTAATGATAACATTCAATTTATATTCAAATAAACTTAGATATTTGTAGATTTTATAATTCTATAAAATTCCGGATATTACAACTAACAATAGGAGAAATGACAATGAAAATTTCTTTAAATGACGTAAAAACAAAATGGAGATCCGATCCAATATTTAGTAATCTTTGGCTAATTTGAGGAAATCCTATTTTTGGAAGCCTTGAATAAATTTATAGTCCAAAATTACGTTGATTCATCTTGAAAGTTGAGATCGATCGCGATGCGTTGCGGTGTAGGTAATGGATTCAAATCAATAGCAGAGGAAGAATTCGATCACTCACATATTGCTTGAAAATAGTGGCAGAGCGGTTGTAGCTATTGTTGTGTTGAACTTGAACTTATCGTAGAAGGAAGATCACGTCAAAATAAAACACCTGGTTAGACTATGGTGAGAAAAATCCGGTCACCGGAGGAAAATTCTACATATGCTTCTTGCAATGGAACATGCACGACACCATAGGTGGAGAGATTGAGATCTAGATAAGGAATCGTTGACTTGTTGAAATCTTTGTCTCCTCCACACTGGAATCGTGTTTCCTTAACCTGTTGAAATCTTCGTCTCGTGTTATCCTTCACCTGTTGGAATCTTCGTCTCCTTCACCTGAAATAGTTGGTTCTTGTATGATATTAAGTTAAAACAATAAAGATAAAAACAAGGCTATTTAGGAGATTTTAGTTACAAATTAAGTTAGAGATTATGTTTATTAAAATTTTTATGATTTAATTATATTAAATTAGGTATATGGACATATTTGAGAGTTTATAGAATTTAGAAGGATATATATATAGTATTAATATTTGTAAGAATATATATATAATTAATAATATTTGTAATGATATACTAATTAAAGTGATTAAAAAAACTTACCAAATTTAAAAGAAAAAACAACGCGTCGGTTTGACCCCACACACTTTGACACAAGCCCATTCGACTTGGTTTAGCAAAAAGCATAAGATAACAAATCAATTTGAGCAAATATATGATACGTTGGACATAACTAGTTATTTAGAGCTATCAGTTAGAATTTTATTTGTACGAAAATGTTTGAAAAAAGTTTAAAAATGTAAAAGGACATAAAGGATATAAAAATAAACATTTAAATAAGAAACAAAATTAATCAAAGATTATTTATGTAAATTAGGTTTTAAAACCTTCCAACAGCTTCTAAAAGCTACTTGAAGTAGCTTTTCATTTTCGAGTTTATTTTTTTAAAAATAAAAGCTCAAGTTCCTGCAATCAAACAGAGTCGGTAAAACTTATTTTCCAAAAAACTAAAAGCTCCGGCTTTTAACAGCTTCCGCCAAACATAACCATTATTTGACTTTTAATTACTAATCTGGATAAAAAAAAACATGTTTTGATCTAAATCTATTTAAAAGAAAAGTAACAGTCAACTAGATACAACTCATTTTAACTTGCAAGACCCTAACCAAGTTCAAAAACAACCGTTTACTAAAAATAAAACTAATAAAAATGAGATTTTAATATTTCAGAAAAAGAAGTTCAAAAAAACAATAATAAAATTTTGAAACTTTAAGTTGTTAACTCTTTTTCTAAAGGGTTTGTAGTCCAGTGATATCTGTTGTTGTGAAGTGGTGTCCCATCTTAAAAGGTTATGATTTAAGTCCCGTTATAGACATTAAAGTAAATTAAAAAGTAAGTTTAACTGGTGTGTGTTTAAAAAAAAGCTACCTTTTTAAGAAATATGTGTCTTCAAAGCCCATAATATATGAATTACAAAGAGCCCATAAAAGTCAAACCAACCGAACCCAACCCCTAAAACCCTACTTACAAAACCCTAATCTCCTAACCGATCAAACCCTCATCACTCAATCCTATAAAAGTCTATACATCCATCGGCTCATCTTCAACCCATTCCATCGTTCTTCTCTCATTGCCAGAACCCTAATCTTCAATCGACGCTTCATATCTAGCAGAAATTTGCAAACCAGGTCTGTGATTTTGTTATCCGAATTGCTTTTTTCTTCAAAATTCATGTAATTTTTTGTGCGATGATGAACCAATTTGTGGACTAGAGTTTCTGATCTTGGGCTCTTCTTCCCATTCAGTTTGACGACAAAACCCTTGGCTGTCTGAGCACAAACAATCAACCAATCAATCAATCAATCAATTTTCTCCAAATCAATGGTAGATTTGCTAAAATTCCTACTTATCGCAACCAGTTTTACTTAGATCTTGATGGGTTTCGAATCAATTCAGAGCTTATGATGATAATTTCAATTATCTTAGCGGATTTCAGTGAGATTGAATTTATTTTAGTCAATGATCTGATTGTTACACACACTGAGGCTCTTAATCTTCAAATTTGGTTTTTACAACTACAGATTTTGAAACATAATCACTTGAATTTTTGTTCGTAGTTTGAATTTTGTTGCTTCATAATGGTGATCTCTCTCAAAATTAAGTGAGAGAAATTCAAGTTTCCGTAGCATAGATTAAATATTTTTTTATTGCCAGTATTTAACAGCTCGATGTGTATACAATCGCGTTGATGTTACCTGTCTCCTGGCATATGTTCTTCATAGTCACTTGCAATTGCGATTGCAGAATCTTTTTGTTCATCTTTTTACGAATTTTTTGTTGACTCTGTGTCAAGCTTTTATCGAGATAGTTAGCTACATAAACAATTGATATTGTCACCATCCTGCCTGCATAGTGTATAAGCAGAGCCCAGGGCGGGCAGGGCCCACCGTGTTTGTCAAGTTATTCCCATATAAATATATATAAAATTATAGTTAAAAATGTTTATTGTTGATGAAATTTATGGTCTTGATTTATATTAAAGTTTTGTTATCATGTTTATATACTAGTAAAATTATTTTTGTTATTTAATGTAGTTTTTTATAGATTTTGGAATAAACTTGGTCTTTCAAAAATTGTATTTTAATAAAAAATTTAGCTTTACGATTCGAGCTTGGACCGATCTTGAATTTTATTGGATCCAAGCTCAAGAAGATTTGTCGAACTATCGAGCCGAGTCGAGCATAGTCATTTGTAACCTAGTTTAGAATGGTAAATACTTTGTTTGTTTTTAGTGATGATATGATGATTATTTCCCCAGATGATCGAATCTGAAATAACTGAGCGCTCAATTTTAATTTTTCTCTTTCCAGAGAAAAATCCAAGCCAGAAATCTGATCCATCCATGATAAATTGTTATTTTTAATTGATTGAGATTGTAGGTCTAGCACAAATCAGTGGGTCTTATAAAGAGTATCACTTTACTCTAACAAAGGTCCTATTGATTGTTATACTAATAAAAAAAGTGGGATTGAGAAGAGAGATTGGAGATGATGATTATTTCCCCATATGATCGAAGTTGATTATACTGAGCGCTATTATAATTCTCTTATCAGAGAGAATCTAAGCCAGAAATCTGATCCATGCTCTGTTTTTATTAATCCTTTTATATATATATATATATATTACCAGCGTTAAGTTTATTAGAAAAACTAGCATAATGCTAAAGATTCAAGAAAAGAGAAGAAACTAATATAAACTACCTCATGCTTCAAACATGCTTAAACCCACGTACTACCCATGTTTTGTACGCTTTAAAGATATTTTATTAAAAAAATACCATCTCTCCTCTTACTCCCTCCTCTTTTCTCTCTTTCTCTCATCCCTCTCATCTATGTTTAGCATTCAAATAGAGAATATATATGCTTTTTATCGGTACCGATAGGTGGGGGGTAGTGTGCCCCTCGGTACCGATCATCCATGTCACAATACCGATGCTATGCCTAAAGTACTGTATGCTCTTAGTAGGCAGTAAAGAAAGATTCCCAACTCAAGCGTTTTGAAAACTAGTAAGCCTCACTGTTCGCAAATTTCTTTAAAAAGTGTTTTGATTCTGGGACAGTTGTGTAGGACAGATGAGATTTGCATTGCAGGATAGCCTTACAGAAATACATTCATCCGAAACCAAGGAGAGATTTCTTCCGGAAGTTTAGTAGTAGCAGCACGTAACTTGCCATGTAGTTTTCAAATAAATAAGTAAACTAGGGATCGTTTTCAACTAGAGAGAACGTAGTGCATAGAAAAACCGATTTTACGCGAAAACTTTCTGAACCGGATTGTTTCCAAACCGGCTTTTTTGTAACTGGATCGGATATGTTTGAAACCGGGTATTAAAAAATTTGGGTGTCCGGATATATCAGGGGTGGACCCAGGATTTTAAATGGATGGTAGCACCGGATCTAAAATTTGACATGAATGGTGCCACCGTCTTGAAAAAATCGAAATTTACACTATGCGAGATCGAAATTTACACTATGCGGATAAAATTGGATGGTGTTCTGTGCTCCCGTTCCACTACCCTTGGATCCGCCCCTGGGATATATGACTGGATAAAAATCCGGTTACAAAAACACCGGATAAAAAACCGGCCCATATTTAAAAACTAGCTGTTGGGGATTACATATTACTGTTTTATAGTTGTTTTTTTGCAAAACATCATCATTTTACCACTATAAACAATATATAAATTGTTTAGGGATGTAGTTGGTCGAGTTATATTAAATTTCCGTTGGGAGAAACCTTGAAGTTGCGAGTGTGATCAAGCACAATTGAAACAAAGATGTTTGAGATCATTATGATTTGTGTGAGATATCATATGGCTCGAGAAAGGCCTATTGTAAACTTTGTCAAAAGTTTTTTACAGCGGAAGGAAACACGACGTTGAAGAACCATATTACAAAATTATGCAACGTATTTCGTTGAAGATCGGATCCGAGTCAAGCAAATATTATCTCACAAGGTGTGTTTTTATTTACGACAACGGTAAACTACGAGATAGTTTACAAAGTTTGTAATTAAAAAAAGAATTGCTGTTCTACCACTTTCATGATGAAGATTTCACGGAAACAATTCAAGAACTTATTTAACTATGTTATACTCAAGTTAGTCGCACTATTCTAAGAAGAGATGCTATTAAAATGTGGTGTATTGCGAGGGAAAATAAGATTTTAGGATTCCAAGAACACAATTATGGTGTGTCGCTTACATGTGACGTTGTGAATTCCCTCATAATACCGGAAATTCTTTTCTAACCGTTGCGGCACATTGGTTAAATCAAGAAAATTGGCAAATGATGAAAAGAACTATCGTGTTTGAATTAAATTAGAACCGCATACCGGTGCTAATTTATTTGCACTTTTAAAAAAGCAATTTGTCTTTATAAATTAGAAAATAAAGTTTTCTCTATATCCTTTTATAATGCATTGAATATTACAAAGGTGTTCCAAGATTGAAATTATTACTTTAATCGATTTTAGATGGAAAGTTTTTTCATACCTGTTGCGTTGCACGCATAATTAATTTAATCGTGCAAGCGGGTTTGGAAGTTATTGACCTTATTAGATTAGAATTTAAAGCAATGATAAAACGGTTCTTTGTAGCAACAACAAGAGAGTAAATGATTTTAAACAATATTGTAAATTGGTTAACAAAAAATCCTTGTAAAACTTGTAAATTACATATATATATATCCTTACAAATATTTAAATTACATTAATATCCTTACAAAAGTTGTTAAATTATCATCCATATCCAAATATACATTTTAAGGATATTCAAATCATTTAAAAATTTAAAAAGATTAGCTCTTAAAATGATTTATACCCAAAGTACCAAAATACCCCTGCGTATTAACTTGTAAATTACATATGCCAAAATCTGTGAGTGCATATGCTGATATGCAGATGTGAAATTATGTAAATGGTTTTATCTTTTCTTCAAATCGTCCATAAAACTGCTGATTGTGTAATTAACAATGCATGGATATGGAATATGATATCCCAAAAACACTTAAAATATGTTTCCTGGCCATCGAATAATAACAGAGAATCATATCTGTAAATAATAAAATGTTTCAAGCTCTTCCAATTAAATGAGAAAATATAATGCCTGTTCTCGAGTTTAAGTTATGGAGGAAAGGAAAAGAAAGAAAAGGAAATCATTTCCTTCCAAATCATCCCAATTTTGGGAGGATGGATTTGACATAAAAATAAGCCTACATGCTCCCTCCAAACCCCTCCATTTCCTTTCT
>JAUEJL010108526.1:0-12689 GCA_032274825.1 Drosophyllum lusitanicum | reverse complement strand
TATTGTTTAAACAATTGTTACGATTGTGATAAAAAAACATTAAACAATTGTTTCGATTGTGATATAAGATAGAATAAAAAACAGCAAAAAACAATAAAGAAGTCGTACAAAAACAGTTAAAAAACAGTAGTAAATAGGGTTTAGTTAATCAAAATGTATCTAAGTTGTCATATTTTGCTATTGTGTGTATTGAACATTAAAATTTTCTATTGTATGTATCGAACTTTTAATTTATCGCTATTGTGTGTATTAAACATTCTATTATATGTACTAAACTTGTAATTTTTTTTACTTTTTTATGTATCCAAAATACATATAATAACATAAATTAAAAGTTTGATACACACAATAGAAACTTTTAAAGTTTGATACACACAATAAAAAAACATGACAATTTTAATACATTTTAGTGAACTAAACCTTAGTAAATAAGCACTAAAAACAGTAAATAAACACTAAAAAAAGTTAAAATGAAGCAGTAAAAACAGTAAAAAATTAGTTAAAAATGAAACAGTAAAAAAACTAAAAAGACCAAGTAAAAAACAATCAAACAACAGTAAAAATAAAAAACACACCCATATAGTAAATATGTTCAAAAGTATACTTATTTGATAAATATATTTTTAAAAAACACCTATTTAATAAAAAACTCTAAAAAATTATTATGCATAAATCAATCTCCGCTTCAATAATAGAGTCAAGGGCGGGGAAAGGGAAACCAGGGAGGGGAAGCCCCCACACTCGTTCTAAAAAGGGAAACAAAAATTGATATAAATAAATGCTTTTCAATGTTTTATTTTCACGCGTGGTTGAACTCTCGTTTTCAACATAAATGTGATTGTGAGAAGGGAAATTACGGGAAGTCCAAGAAAGAAAAAAAAATAAATAAATGAATTTTATATGAAATTATGGTTTTGAATATTATTTGTTTCTATTAAACACATATTCCTCATTTTAAAAAATTTAAAAATAATAATTTATAACATGGATTTATAATTTTTTTTAATAGTTTTCATTGATTAAGAATGTTTAGGTCTGTTTGATTCATTCTTTAAGTAAGATTTTGTAAAATTTGTATTTAAAATCTCACGAAATACAGATTCAGTTGGTAAAAAAGGTATAAGATTTGAAATGAGATGATTTATAGAAAGGCCCCAACAATCCCACAAATAAAAGATTTATAAATCCTTGTCTCCCGATAGGATTTTGAAATCTCATACCTTTGCATTTATCCATTTTACCATTATACCCCTCATTTACCAAAACCCTAGTCATTAGGGGTGTACGTTCGGATGAATCGGTTTAATCCGATCCGATTGAGTAAATCTAATTGGATTTTGGTTTTGGAAAGTGAGATCCGATCTATTCAAACAATCTTAAGATCTGAACCAAACCATCTAAATTACAATTCGGTTGGATTAGTTTTTACAATTCGGTTTTTATTTTTACATAAATACATGTTTAAAGAGTCAAGATATTTTAAAACCTAGATTTAATATATATACTATTAAAGATTAAAATATAGTTGTCCAAGTTACAATAATTTGTGTGACTAGTAGCTTTGGCATAAATATATACTTAAGAATAAAAAGTTATAAATAAATATAGACATTACACGTATGGATTACTTTGTCGCAGTAGTGTTATATATATATATATATATATATATATATATATATTCTAATTCGGTTTAGATAATATTAACCAGAACCAAAGCAAAACCCATAGTAATTATTCGATTTTGATCCAATCCAATCAAAAAATCCGAAATATCCGAACCAAATAGTCCGATCCAAAAGTTTCGGTTCGGTAATTCGTTTTTATCCGATCAGTGAACACCCCTACTAGTCATATTGTTAAAACTTAAAACATAGTGCCTTTTATCCTCTTAGTGTGGCTTATATGGAAATAGAGGAAGGATATTATTCACACAACGGAGATGATTCTTTTATGGAAGAAAATGATTCTTCCACATTATGTACAACACCACTGAAGTCATTGTATAAATTGGTGAAACATTCATTTTTCGTGGATGAATCAATTATCCCGTAGAATAATCATCTCCCTTCACACAAACATTGAGGATGAACAACAGATAATAAACGAAGACCAATTTCCACCCCCGCAAACACTCTTAGTTTTTTTTAACGGCTAAACACACACACACACACACACACACACACACTCTTTAAACCTAAACATAATTTTATATCATTTTGTCCACTAAGGGACTTGAACAGACGACATTGTGGGACACCAAAAACACAGATACCGTTGGGCTATAAGCCCTTTGGTATGCAAACAATCTTAGTGTTATGGTTTGCAAATAGGAAGCCTTCTCCACAATTTTTTTGAACAACAAACACACACACGCACACTCTCTTACTAAACTTATTCTTAAATCTACTTCTTTATTCACCACAAGATTTGAACAATCAATCTCTTGGAAGGAACACCTTTCAACAACACATGATAAAACAATTTTTGTATTTTACTTTTCAAAAAAGAAAAATATGGAGAATCGTGTTGTGCAGATTCCACTCGTTTTTGTGCTACTTTCAACACTTTTAAGTTCAAGTGCTTAAAGTTGGTACATAATTTTCACATGCTTCAATGAATGAGGTGCTTTGATCTATCCGTCCAAAAAGTTTTTTAACTTTTTTTTTTCTTCCTAATTTCTATAATGCATTGCCGGCCACATGATGACACTACTTTCATTATTTCATGTGTTATTTAAGTTGGCATTTTTGTTAAAGATGATCGTTTAAAATAAAATTTCGAAACATCAAATACATTCTATATATTGAAAAGTTCATTTAAGAACTGATTTTATTGTTTGAACCGATTTTATTGTTTTCTATTTATTTTAATAGAGAATGATAACCATAGTCCTTAGGGCTGAGGATAATAATAATAAAAAGGTAATTTCGGTTTCTAAAAATGACAATCACGACTCGTGTCTTCCTAATTAACTTTCCATACTTTTCATATTACATTTTAATTAGTTTTCAACTTTTCATACATAAAACAAGTTTACAATCTTTAAAAACTAAAAATAATATTTTTTTTTCTTATCATTTTCCTATTTGTATATACAAATTGTACTTCTCGAGGTTTTTTAATAATTACCAGCTTAATATCACGTATATAAACACGAGGATTGTTAATGTAAATTTTTACACATTTATGTTGGGAAACCTTAAACATATAATTAATCCATATATCGATAATAAATCAAGAAAATATTAATGAAAATTGGAATACGAAGAAAGAAAATTGATATACTCATAGATTTGCGCCCACAGTTGTTAGTGGAATTAGGAATGGACATTAAATCCGATAGTTGTTGTAACACCCAAGGTTCGAAATTCTTTAATTAATAATTAAATAGGAAGTGTCATATGTGTATTACAAATTGCCTTTATGGGATTAAATGTGTTTATAAAACTAGAGGGGCTAAAACCGTTAAAATAAAAGTTAATTAAGTACAGGGACCACTTGTGCAATTATGCAATACTTGTAGATATATATGGCTTGTATTAAGTTCTAGACTTTCATACACATACAAGTTCACAAATTCACAGCTGAAACTACTTGTGTTCTTGCGATTTCTAGACCATAAACACAGCAAAATCATCATCTAGTTAGCACCATAGCAACCTTGATCAATGAAGGTATGAGTTGTTTGAATTGTTTTATGTTCTTCAACTTCAAATGGGTCAAATAGTGAATCCAAGGATTAAAACATGTTAATTTCATGTTAGTTATTGTTATTAGCCGTTAAGGGTGTAGGAAAACACCCCTTTTACGTTTTTAATCGATTAAGATTGAGATATATGGAGATTTGGCCGGAAAACAAGTTCTGTCGGTCAGAACTGTGCAGACCAGGGGGAAAGAACGGGCGTACCCAAGGAGGGTACGGGCGTGCCTTTCGCCCCGTGGCAAACCCTAGTTTATCAGGTACCCCCGTGCTTAGGGGCATAGGCACGGGCATACCATAGAAAGGCAAGGGCGTGATTGCAGGATAGGTACGCCCGTGTCTGAGTGTATTACAGCCGTGCCTTTAGCTATAGGCACGGGCATGCCTATGATAGGTACGGGCGTGCTCAGGCTCTGTTCAGTTCTCTACTATCTAGCTTTAGCATGTGTTGGTATGTATAATTGGTATTATATTGTTGAGACTAGTTGCGGACCTATTCTCTGAATCGTTATCACATGTGGATCATTTAATAACATTACTATATAAGGTGAGTCTTCTAGACTACTCTTCATATCTGCAGCATGTGTGTTATCATATCAGATTACTAACATGTATTGTATATATATATGTGTGTTTAGCATACTGCTATGTGCAGTAGAGCTCAGATGTGGTACAGTACTGTGACTTATGGTGCTGCCCTGGGTCTAGAACCAGAGGCTATAGCATTGATTACTTGACATACGTGTAATGTCTTTATATGATTTTATACGTGTGTTTATATGATGTTTAGTCTGGCATACTCGCTAAGCTCTTGTAGCTTATCAGATATTATTTCCAAAATGTTTTGCAGGACGCAGCAAAGACAAAAGCAAAGCTCCTGTTTGACCACCTTTTGGACAACTCTTTTGATACAATTAACGCTTTTTTGTGTAAAATATTGAACTTTTGCATTACACTATGTCTGTACTTATATGTGTATCTTTTGGTACCAAATCGATTTTGTGGTAAATATGCTCCCGCTTACGTTATTCAAACTATATGTGGACTTTCTAAAAGTATTTTAATTAAATATTATTTTTATTAAAAATTGGGGCGTTACACAGAAAGGTTTTGGTTAATATAATCATAGTTCATAAAATCATATCATCCTACAATTAACATCGTGATTTTAAAAACATCTCCTCTTTACAACTAAGAATTTATATGATACTACAATTACCAACTATTTAATAAACCTTCAAAAGAACAAAATGGTCACATTTGTAAAAAGTGAACATAAACAACACTTATTAAACATAAAATCATAAAATACTACAATAAGAATGTATGATCCATCCTAGATTGTTTAAATGATTAAGGCCGGTTATTCCTATAAAAATTAAAAAATGGAAAAATTACCTTAACCTAAATATTGAAAATTGTCAATAAAGGTAACGTCTAATTATTTTGGCCGAGAAAGGATTATAAATTTCAATTTGTAATAAAAAAATGTATAAATTTCACGCATTATACCCCTTTTTGTTACAAATTGAAATTTGTAATCCTTTCTCGGCCAAAAAAATTGGACGTTACCTTTATTGACAAAATTTGATACTTAAATCACCTTTCTCGACAATTTGCCTTACAAAATCACATTTAAATTGGAAAAGAGAAAGTTAATGGATAATGAACATATACGAATATATGACATGTTTTTCACGATTTAAAGAGAGCTATTCGATCTTCCTAGTTGCATGTAGCTCCAACATGAAATTAGGTTTATCCTAGTTAAAATTTACCGTAGGTCTTAAATTTACCAAAGATGCATGTAGCTACAACGTAAATATGTTGCTAAACTTAAATTTACCTAAGAGCTTATAGTTTAACGGTATATGATATTTACAAGATTTTGGATTCAAGTCTTGTTATTGACAAAAATAATGTAGAATTAGGATTAAGTTATAGGATGTGTATTTAGTCATTAAAAAAAAAGCTAAAATCAAATTTAATGCAGTCATGTACATGACACTGGGTACCAAATTCAAAATACTATTGTGGGACACTTTCATTTATGCCTCATCAATGAATCCTTAAATTCTAAGCATAGCCCATGCATGCCTCTAGTTACTTCTAGCATTTCCTTCAATGTGCAATTCAATTTTATAACTAACATTTGTTATCAAATAAATTTATTTGTGTTTGAATACCGCAAAGATAGAGATATGGCTATACAAAGATAAAAGGTTCTAGATATCAGGGGCGGTCCCATGATTTGAAATATGTGGTGGCATCATTGCAATGGGTGGTAACACCGCCTCGAAAAAATCAGAATTTACACTACGAAAAATCAAAATTTACACTATGCGCACAAAATTGTCTGGTGTCCCTGCCACCACCGCCTTGTATGTAGATCCGCCCCTGCTAGATAAATTATGGAGAATTATATGAGAAACATAACCATCATTTTTTTTTCTTTGTAACAAAAATTTATTTTGTTGATTTATGAAGTATGATACTTTTTGGGTAATTCATCATAGCTCGAAGGTCTCTCATCGATGCATGGTCAAAATCAGAAGGGCAAATTGCGTAACCATGTATAAGGGATGTGAGACCAAGATTTGAACCTTTTCCCTCTACCTTTGGCCGCATGTCCCTGACCGTTAAGCCAACATCGTGAGGACTAAAGAATGTTGGTAATTCATCTCTTAATTGTCAAATTTGATCCATGATCCTTCATAATTCACTTATTTGAGATATGTATGACTTTGATTGACCAATGCTAAACATGGTTCAGTTATTCATGTTTGATTGTGGTTGACCAATATTGACCTTGATATATTTTAAGAATGGCTACGATTGACCCACGCTCAACATGATTCACTTATAGGAACCCAAAACCTTTAATTGACAGGTGTTGAGAATGATTGACTCATCAGAATAAAGTATGACTTCGATTGACAAAAGTTGATAATGATTTACCTATTTGAACAAAGTTTAATAGTGTTTAGCAATATTGATCATGGTTAACCTATTTGATCTAAAAATGAATTTGATTTGACCATAGGTAACCACTATTCCCTTATTTGAATTGTGTCTTTGAATAACCAATATCCATAAAGATTTATTTAATTAATTTAAGTATCTCACACAGTAAGCACTATAGACCATGTTAGTCCGCACTAGCCAAGCCAGACTCTAAACAACCAAGTATGATTGTGATTGTCAATCATACTTGAACTCAAGCCTAAAAATGAGCTCGAAATATATTAACTATACACATTTATATAATATATAATACAGTAACTTGTTATTATTGATTAAATTTATTGGGTTATACTGTTATAAAATCAAAATTTAACTTATGCTTAGATTTTGTTATAATGTTTATACACATTTAAAATTATTTTTTGTTATTTGATTAATTTTTCATAGATTTGAAATAGGTTTGGTTATTTAAAATTTGTTTTAAATATTCGAAGCTTTTTGAGTCAAGCTCGAGACAAGCCTAAATCCTCTTTGAGCTGAGCTTGAGCCTGCATCATGAAGGCTCATCGAGCTATCAAGACGAGATCGAGTTTAGCCTAAAGTACTTGAGCCTAGCTCGAGCCATGTCGAGCTCGAGCTCGGCTCGACTCATTTACACCATGTTTGACATATATTGACAAAATTGGACTCTCAAGGACCACCTATGATTGCTAAACCAACATGTACCATAACTAAAAACAAGTGATCGTGATTGTCATGTTTGAGTTGCATTAGCCAATATTAACTATAAATGACACGCTTTGATATGTGATTACCCATGATGTACAAACATTAATCAAATTTGAGTCTGAATGACACTCTATGATACGTAATCGATCATTGTTGAATGTATTAGACCTATGTTAAATAAGCTTGACTCTAAGTTGCACCTAATAATTTTGATGGACTATGTTTAAGTTATATTAATAGGGTTTGACTCTAATGACAACCAATACTTAGGATTGACCACTACTGACCATATCTTACCTTTGATAAACAAGTGTGATTATAATCGATACTTGTGATTGTAATTAACTACTATTCACCATGTTCAAATTTTAACCTAGTTTGACTATAAATGACGACCCACGATTGTGATCGACCACTCTTGGAGATATTTTACACTAGATGACACTGTATGATTGTGATTGACTATGTTTAAGGCAAATTAACCAAGTTTGACTATAAAGGATGACATATGATTATGCTTGACCATATTTGAGTTATAAGAACTAGTAACATATATTTCACCTACTCATGCAGCGAGGTTTTAGGATGAATAAAATATAAAAACTAATATTCAAATGTAAATGCTTTAAAATAAAGCAAAAAATAGGTTAAACAATTAGAATTGTAATATAATATTTGGTTCAGATTCAAATTGATTTCCGTTTTAGTTATTATATTATGTCAAAGATAACTATGATCGAAAAAAAGTTAATGAAAAACAAAAGAGAACTATCATATCATTTAGTATTATGAATCCTTACAATTAAAGAAAGTTTTTAATAAAGAAAAAAGAACCGCCATCTAACTAATTTGATTTTTCATGTAAAATATAAATACTAAACTTGTAAAATTATAATATTAGAAAATATAATTTTCGAATAAATTATTTATTACTATAAAATTTATAATTTTATATCCAAATATAGATTAGAATAACACGGTTACATATACATATATTACTAGACTGAATGCCCGTGTGATACACGAGTTAGTTTAAATGATAATAAATATTAGACATTAATAAAAACATATTAAATAATAATAAAAAGCGAATTAAATGAGAATTTAAAAACTGACGACGTACGATGTCAACACTCTAACCAGAGGTGAAAATATTGACGCGAGTGGGAGGGCAGACTTGATGGCAGAAACGTGGTATCATGATAAGAAGAGACATGATTGTATTTCTTATATAAGTCATCAATCATTATTATTACAATTAAACTTTATTAGTTATAATTAAAAAAGAATTTAAAATGATTATAAAATATTTTAGAATGATAAAACTAAAAATTTGGTTAATTATGATATTTTGAAATATTATAAAGGGTAAATATGATATTTGTAAATTAAGGTGGACAAATACGATTTTATATGATTTAATAAGAGCATATATAAAATTATCTCTAATAATTTTGACTTTAAAAAGTCAAAATTGATTTTTTGATTTTAAGTAAATGAATGGTCAAGATTAAACATTTTTTTAAATGAATGGTTCAGATCGTCTAATAAATTTTATCAAATTAATCGTTTATTTATATTAGAAGATAGAAGATATTTACATTGGAGATTATATAAATATAAAAGTAAATGGTTTAGGCTACTGAATAACATCCTAATTATTTAAAAATGTCATTGTAGATAATTTACCTTTTTATTACCCAAACAGGTAATCTAATTTGTGGTCACCTGTTAAAATAAGTAAGGACCTGAATTTTCTGATAACTCCCATTGTTCGATCACCAACACACCTTGGTGCTCTGATCGGAATTCCTTCCCGGTAATTGTGTATTCTGATCGGCCTTTTGTCTGCCATTGTTATCGGATCTAAAGAAAACAACAACAACACAACTTTCTTTAAATCCCACAACGACGCCCGACAGAAGGCCGATCAGACTCCACATAACTCTAGAAAGGAATTTCGGTCATGTCACCAAAGTTTAGTGGTTATCTAACGGAAAGAAAAAAAAAGTTGTTAAAGCTAGTCATGCTTTCTGTCTTCGAAAGCAACATAAGACAGAAAAAGAATTAAATGAGAACCAAGGCATGCACTTGGGACACAAACATAGAAGTAATTGTGACTAACCAATAGTGGTAGAAACAATTTTGGTTAAAATTATGTGCCACAAATCTATAAAGTATAATTAATCTTTTTGCAGAAAATGTAAACTGTTTATAACCCTAATAAATGTTATATAGATATAATTACTATAAAAAAACTAAAATAATGTTGTTGGATTTTTTTTCCTTCACAATAAAAAAGATACCAATAACATTACCAACGAAAACAAAAATATCGTCGTTGGTAAAAAAAACTCACTCCAAAATTAACGAATTACCTATGGATCGATATCCGTCATTAATAAATAAAAACTCAGTAAAGTCTTGTTCATTTGTGATCCCTTTGAAAATACACCAATTTATAACGGATTTAAAACAATTGATTAAAATCCTTTGATACTGTAAACCTTTCTAATAGTTTCAACAATATATTTTAGGTTTCGTTCACTTTCAGAAAAAACTTGTTCACTTTCACATTTTTTTAAGAAAACATAAAACTCATTCACTTTTTCACATTTTCCAAAACTTCTCAATTTTTTAAAACTTTCATACTTTTTCAAGAAAACACTTCAACCAAATATGTTTTTCATTTTTTGATGAAAAAGAAAAACTCCACCACTTTATCTAAACATACTTTCTATTATTTTTCAGAAAATAAAAACTCCACTATTTTTCACAAAAAAACAAAAAAAAAAAACAGAAAATTTTTCTCCAACTAAATACAGCTTTTTAACATCTCACTGAGAACTTCTATATGAGTTACAACACTAACTTATACTAGTTAAGTATATTGAGTTACAGGTGTTTGGTAGATTCAGAATCCCTAAATCTTGTGGAGTTAACTAGTTAAGTTGGACATTACAATTACAAAATGAAAGAAAAAAAAACTAAATTAATAAGAAAATTAATTTAAATGTAAAATAAGTTAAATAATTTTTTAAAAAGTATGTAATTGAATATGTTTTATTTACATGTTCGTTCCATATGTTTATTTAAAAGTATAAGAAGAGTACATTACATAAGAAAGACATCGGTGTTGTGTATGATAAAAAAGTGTTGTGTATAAATCATTTCATATAAGAAAGACATCATAGTTAGTGCCTTAGTGGGTTAATTTGTAAGGGTAAAAAAAAGTTATAATTGTTGTGTATGGTAAAAAATTGGTATGTACAAATCATCTTCTATAAGAAAGACATCATAGTTAGTGGATTTGTAGGGGTAAAAAAGTCGTAATTACTATATATAGTAAAAAAGTATTGTGTACAAATCATTTTCGCGTAAGAAACTCAATCATGCTTCAATTGACCATTCTACCGCATTCAGAAAACAAATGGCACCTTTTCAATAAAGAAAGTCCGCATATGTTGTAAATTGCAAGTCTTTCACCAAACTAATAAATTTCTTTCACTTTTCTAAAATCTAACAATGATGTTAAATCATTATTCGGCTACATAATGATGGGAACTAATCGATATTTTGACGTGAAAACGTTGAGTTGTGTTCAATAAAGTCTATTTAAAAAATATAGTACTAAAATTTTAATATTTAATCACAGATGATTCGGTATACAATCGCATGTGATTTGTAAAAGCATTACATGTGAATTACGAAAAATTATGAAAATGCCACTCCGTCCAAATTTTTAGAATTTAATCCGGACTATTGATGTCATTGATCCAAAAGCTAAAATTAGTCATTTAGGACTATGAATTAATTATGGACTATATCAAACAATCTTTTGAAAACGTTATAAAATAGATACATTGAAGGAAAATTTATGTTTTATTGAATTTTAACATAGTTTTAAAAATGATATATCTTTCGTAGATGAATCAGTTTTATAAGTGCAAATATCAGCTCTCTTTTTGGACAAAATAGTTTTATAAACAAATGACGATCTTCTAATATGTTGCTACATCGTTTTTTTGTAATTAGATTGAAGGAAAAAGAAATGGCATTTGTACATGTTTTTGTGTTTGTGTATATGTTTTACGCTGGTTCAAATAAGAATGAATATTTAAGTGAGAATGAGAGACTTAATTTTGACACTTCATTTGATTTTAGATTTTATCGGATGTTCTACATTTGACTCGTCATTTTATTCATTACCCAGCCATGAATTGTGACTGTTATGAATTACAACGGGTGAATTTCGACCGTTAGTTCTAACAACATCTAATTTATGACTAGGATTTGTTCTCTCATTTTCATCTAAATATCTATTCTCACAATAATCCTCTTCATACATACAAATAGGTAAAGGTATTTATCTTAATTATTAAAGTTGATTGGATAAAATTTTGACATTTATTTTATAAGTTTTTGTACCATAATACGCTAGATTCTTATTCACTTAAATCGAGTGTAATGTTTCAATTTATCTTTGCACCAAAAAATCACTAAAATCACTAAAATCACTCTCACTCTCCTTTGACCCGTATAGATTCGAGAACTCTCCTCTGGGTTTTAAGGGTGTGTTTGGCGAAACTAGCTAAGACTGGGACTGATTAATTAATAATCTGAAGCCCAAGCCATAAGCTACTTGAAAATGCTTTTATTTTGGGGGCTTATGGGGGATTATGTTTTTAATAATCCCCTCAAGATTTAACACCTGAACGAGGCTAGAGGGCTGGGGATTATGAAAACTAGTATCCCAAGCCCCTATAATCCATCATAAGCCTGTTGCCGAACACACCGTAAGTTTTTTGTTTCTAGTTAATATTTGTTCAGTATTTAGATACGGGGTTGTAGCTTCCAGCTAAAATGAGCTTATTGGAGTTCTTACTGACATACTATCTTAAACAATTCAAATATTTTTCTGAAGATAAAAATCAAGACTCCGTTGTGGTTTTTACTTAAAAGATAAAAATCAAGTTTTACAAAACTTTATCAAAATTAAATTAGATTTAACAAATGAAGTTAAGATTTTTTTATCATATTTCATAATTTTAGAAGCTTATGACCAAACTAGCTTGGTTAAAACCCACCAATTCTACATAAACAGTTACAAAGATCCCATTATAATTTGTAGATTTAGTGTTGGGTATATATTAATTTTATTAATCAAAACACAAGTTAGAATGACAAAAGTACGACAACCGGAGACCGAGGTCCATGTTACACATGGTTCTCTTAAAACAGATCCGGTGTCTGTTTCCTACGGCACAGCTGTCAGAGCGACGTGTACTGCCGGATA
>JAUEJL010108515.1:0-12689 GCA_032274825.1 Drosophyllum lusitanicum | reverse complement strand
ATGTGGAATTAAATTATAAGCATTTTCTTAATACCAGACGCCTCGGGTGCATGATGCGAGCGCATCATGCATCACGCATCACGCATCACGCCTCGGCTTCTAGACCCTTAACGCCTCAGAGCGCTTCACGCTTTTTCAAACCAAGATCATATTTCTAAAATAAAAAAAATTATGATAACGTGAAACTTGATACGTAATTACGTGCCCCAAATTGCATGACATGTAGTCTCCAAGTATCCTTTGTTTGCCTCCTTCAACACTACAGACCTGCACTTTTTGACCTACGGAAGATTTTATAATATCATAAAAACCGAGTTGATCCCGCCGGTTGTAACGGGAACCGGTTCGGAGAAAGTGTCAATAAAGGCATGAATCGGTTTGAAGAATAGGTTTGATCCGGTTGAACGATGACCTGGAATCATTACCAAACCTGGTATATTGTTTTCGTTCAATAAACTTAAGAAAACCCTAAATTGTTGTTTGACGTTTGAAATATATTTTGTTTTTTATTCATAAAAATTAGGATATTTGAACTATAAATCGTTGTAATTTGGATTATAGTTCAAACACCATAATTCCTACAATTCTAAAAAAAAAGGTTGAAATGTGAAATAAGAATTATAAAGATTTTTTCGATTTAGGGCTTTCGTTTAGTTTATTGAACATAAAACAATAAAATCCGGTTTGGTAACGACCTCGGGTTGCTGAATTTTAAAAGATTTAAAAAAATTTCATTTGTGAAAAAGTTGAGAACCGGAAATGTTAAGTTGAGAAGAAAAAATAGATTTAGAGACTAATGTCAGTCAATTTGAGTCATGTAATCATTTAAGAAGTTTATAATCATATTTTTTTATACTATAAATAATATAAAAGTTTAGGGAAGATATTAAAAAGTTGTAAGTAGTACGATACCTAATATGTAATGTAAAAAAGTAGAGTACTTACTTTATGAAAAATATAATAGTTAACTAGTAGAGTCACTTTCCCAATAATATAATACTTAGTAGTTAATATGCTTATGGGAGCACCAATCTTAGGTACTTCTACACTCACAAACACTTTAAATGGGGGGTATGTTAGTCATTTCATCATTTACTCATTTTAAGTTTTCAAGAGTGTGGAAGCACCTATCATATGTGCTTTTAGCTGCATATATCCTTTTCCCAATACTTAATATATAGTGTGACAAAGTAGAGTACTTAAAGGACCGATGGTGCAACAAAATGGTCATAGAACTATCTATGCAACTTTTAAAATTAAAGGACTAAACTTGTAATTTAGGCATACCTAAAGGTCAAAAGGTGTAGTTAACTCTAAAATTAATGCTATGATGGAAAACTACTTTGAACATGTATTAGTAATTCTTTTCTCATTGCTAATGTTTATATACTTTAAAACCCCAACTATTTGGTGCAAACACTTATAATCTATATTTATATTAGAATTCGGTTTTCTTGAACGGTTGGTGTGTGCCGCCGGCGAGGGTGGTGTTTGAGTGTCTCAAATGAGAGGGGTGTTTCGGTTCTATATTTATATTTATATTTTTTAAACTGATAAATATTTTGAAAAATTTGTGTTTGGTAACGAGGATAACAAGAGAAAAGACGAAAATGTCCTTTGACTAATGGTCAACTTTAACTCCGGTTAAAGGACTACCATTGTAACGTTTGGGTGAAAGGACAACCTATGCACTTTGGATACTTAAAGACTGAATCTGCAAACTTCATAAACCTTAAGGACTGAGACTACCCATGCAATTAACTCTTATTTATTTCATAATTATTTCCTTTATTATCTGTGCAATATATTATATATATATATATATATTCCATTTGATGCTTAGCTGTTTGTATTATATCTGGATCTTGAAAACAGATTGTTAATGACTTGAGATTCACCATGAACCAAGCTGTAGAACCTGTAGAGAAGGGGTTCACAAAAATCAATCAAAAACTACATAAGATTTCTCAAAACATAAACAGGAGAACCAAAGACGACAGTTTCATTAACGATTCACCAACAAAACGAGTAATACTTGGAATCGATGATCCCCTTTTAACCGGAAGCTTTAGCGACAGTGGAACCACTAAGAAAAAAAGACATCGTAAAAAGTCAGGATATACAAGTGCAGAGAGCGGCGGTGAAAGCAGCAGCAGTGAACAAATGTATGGTGGGTATCAAATTCGCGGACGTAGGTGGATTACAAAAGATTAAGGAAAACTCGGGTTTTCTTCTTCTTTTATATCTAACTTGAAACATTGGAGAACCATACATGAAAACTTCTCGTGTTTCTCATATACCTGAATTTGGAAGAGGGCTCGTGGACCTGAATCTTGATGAGACTTTAACACGGTAAGAATGACGTGGTTGTTCGTGTGTGTGTGGGCAAAGGTGTTTGATGTTCATAATCATGTGTAATGTATATGGGACATATGATGGTTTGATGTTTTTTTGGCCTTTCTAATGTTATCTAAGTAGATCATGCTTGATACAAGTACTTCAATATAAATCAATTGTAGCATTTTCTTTCTTCTTTTCCAGAGTAACTGAGAACTGCATAAATGATAAATCCCATCTTTGGCTTTTTTTTTTTGAACAAATGGGGGTTAAGGTCCTTTCAAAACCAGGTGGGCTTAAAGTTTTGTGCATTTGTTAAGGATGGTGATGATCTTTACAAGTATGCGTATTCTTGGAAATCTCTCAAGAAGCATTCTCTATGGACTATGGGTAAATATATAATCGTCTACATTTTACCTTTAGATATATTGTTCTTGTGTAACAACCCAAACCCCGTAGCATGATATTGTCCGCTTTGCCCTACTAGCTCATGGTTCTGTTTCTGGCATGAAACACTCTACCCAAAAGGTCTTATGCTACACTCTTATATGGCATTTTTCGTTTCCCTCTCCAACCGATGTGAGACGGATGTTACATTTTGTGAAATTTGGTATTCTTGTTGTTTAGTTATGGATTTGAGGGGAAGAGGGGGAATGGGTATAGATGGTTGTCGGAAAAGCTAACGATGTGTGTTAATCTGTTAATCAGAAGGTTTAACTTTGATGGTCGGAGGTTTAGTTCTGGTAGGCGTGTAGGTGGTGAGAGGCGATGGCGATAGTGGTTTGGATGGTGGAAGTCAATCGTCGTGGTGGTGGTGGTTTGATCGGAAGAAAGATAAAAAAAATGACACTTTAGTGTGTTAATCAAGTTTTTAACCAACCAAACTGCTAGCAAGTTAAACAAAGGTTAAAATCATTGGTCCAAGATGTTATACTAGTTATGCAAAACCCCATAATCTAAGGGTGATGTTATTACTAAATATGAAGAATGTTTAGTCCATAATTAATTCATAGTTCTAAGGGACTAATTTTAGTCTTTGGATCAATGAAATCGATGATTCAGATAAAATTTTAAAAATTTGGACGGAGTGGTATTTTAATAATTTTGCGTGATTCACATGTGATTGTATACTGACTCACCTGTGATTGAATATTAAAATTTTATAACTATGTTTTTTAAATGGACTTCGTTACCTTAATTAAACATTGGAAATCTTAATAATTCGGCCATGGATCTCTAATCAATCTTTTACTACACATTTACTAAATTTTTGAAAACCTCGAATCGTCAAACCTTTCAAAATATTTTCCTCTCGCTTGAACCAGTCATCCTTTTTTCATTGTCATACTATTCTGTTATAATCAGCCGACATACATTAGGTTAGATAACTCCCGTGAGTTCATGGTTTTCATATATGTATATTTAAAAACATAATGCACCCACACATGCAAAAATACTTGATACCATTTTCATTTCAAAATCATAGTTAACGTACAATTTAACAAAATATAACATGCATAAATGTTGGTCTCTAGGGTAATCAACAAACTGATATAGAAGTGTAGAAAGTGGGGTTGAATACACAACTTAACAAAATATGAACAAATCAAAATCAAGCAGAATGCTTTTATTAATTTAATCAAGTTTCAATACAAGGAATTAATGAAATCTTAATTCAACTCACTAATTACAATTTAATTTTATCTCAATCTCACAAAGTAAGATCTTGTTTTGCTATTTCAACTTATGAACACAGAAAACAAAGAACTCCCTAAACAGAACACTTAACGTATCAGATTTAATGATAGACTAACCAGATCTATGGTGAAGCTCACGAACTAATGTATTGCTTGACTTACAAAACATGTCTCCTAAACATATTTGGAAGTTGACATTTATGTTTGTTCTAAGGATAAACATCTAAATAAACAAACTAAGATTTATCTTAATCTGCTAATTTAAACTAACTCCTCTATACATCCGCATAGATGATTTAGATAACTCTATCTTCAATCTTGTGTCTTCAAACTTGAATCTTTGATCTTGAATATTCTTATCCAGCCGTAGATAGGGAGTAGATTTTAATACACATTCAAACTCTTTTCAGACCGACTTTCCTCTGGAGTTGAGTGACTCAACTTGAAACTTATCAAGCTGAGTCCTTGAACCAATCCTTGGTTTTCCACGTGTAATACACGTAGACACTCATACTCAACTTAGAAAGTCATTCGAATTCTCTAAAACATACTTAGAAACTCTGTTTCTATTTTGAAACTGATTACTCGGCTTAAGCCGAGTAGTAGTCAGTCTGACACAGAGACTTAACATAATTCAATTTGTATATTTTAACCCTTATCTTTCAAGCTTTATTTTGTCTCATCAAATCTAAACTGGTGAGGTCATTTGACTAACAAAATATGACCACTTAGATCAGTTTGCACACTTAGCACTTACATAGTATAGAACTAATGTATTACTAAATTATAATATTCACAAAGAATATTTAAGTCTGTGTTTTAGATACCGCTACTTCCAATGGCTAGGTTTTAGACACCAATTGTGGCACTCACGTTTGTAATATTATGCAAGTTCTAAAGGGATGTAGGGTTCTGGGTGCTGGAGAGCTAGAGTTAATAATGGGAAACAAGAATGTTGTCCCAGTGGAGCGAATCGGGAATGTGGACGTCGTCTTTCTGTCTGGCATGTTTATTACATTAAAACAACATTTGTTTTTCATCCTGCGTGGCACGAAACACTAATTCTATACATGAACTTTTTTATGATGGATACAATTATTCATTTAGTAATGGTATTATTTCTTGTTTAAGAAATGATGTGCATTTCTTTAAGGCTTATCCATATAATGGTATTTATGAAACTAGTGTGTGTTTGGATAGTAAACGATCAATCATGAATATTGATTCTGAGTCCAAAAATGGTTTAGACACGTTGTCTTTGTTTCATAGTCGCTAGGCCATATAAACAAGAAAGATATCGCCAAACTCCAAGTGGATAGGATTTTGGAATCATTGGATCACGAGTCAAATGATGTATGCGATTCTTGTTTATTAGGCAAAATGACTAAAGCACCATTCACTAGCGTTAGGGAGAAGGGCAGGGACTTGTTGGATATCGTTCACACTAATGTAGGTGATCCGTTCATGTCTGCTACAAGAAACAACTGTAAGTACTTTGTTAACTTTATTAATGATTTCAATAGGTATGGTTATGCCTATTTAATTAGGCATAAATCTGAAACCTTTGAGGTGTTCAAGACATACTAGAATGAAGAAATTCAAGATGGCACCAATGATAGGCCTGATGTTGGCACTAGCACCACCTTTGGAGGTCGATGCGCCGGAAGAGGTGAAGCCTCAGCCAATAGATGTGGAGGTACCTGACACGCAACCATTGTCTCTCCATAGGTCTAGTAGAGTTCGTCACGAACCGCAAAGGTATGGGTTTCTCATATCTGAGGGAGACGAGCAATTAGTGGATCATAATAAACCTACCAACTACCGGGAAGTTGTAGCAAGCCCTGAGTGTTCTAGGTTGAAGGAGGCAATGGAGAGTAAGATGCAATCCATGGCCAATAATCCAGTCTGGGACTTGGTTGATCTTGTACCCGGTTATAGGCTAGTGGGGTGCAAATGGATCTTCAAGAAGAAGACCGGCATGGATGGTAATGTAGACACTTTGAAAGCCCAACTGGTGGCTAAGAGTTTCACTCAAACTCATGGTGTATGTAATATCCTAAATTTTTAAAATATAAGCTTATATGGGTTTTAAGTGATATATTATTACTACTACTATTATTATTATCTATATGTATGTGTTTTGCAAATTAAATCTTTTGGCCAAAATGTAATTATAGAAACTAGAGGGGCTGAATATGAAAAATGTGATATAAAAGGGAATTCTCTAGAAAGTTGACTCAATTGAGTCACTCCTTGGCTGTGCTCATCGAGAGAAAAAGGGTAAAGCAAAGAAAATTAGGGTTTTCATGCTATTACAAGAGATTGCAAGAATTTGTTGACTTTGAAGTCAAGTAGAGGTGTTTTTAGTTGTTCTAACTTTCTTGGAGTTTAGTTTTGGACAAGAAAAAGGCTAACACAAGTTGGGTTGGTGATCAAGTAAGTTCTAACTTTTATTGTGTTTAATTTTAGCAATATATGATGTATATGACAACCTATTATTGTTTTGTGTTGAAAATGTTTTTAAATGGGTCAATTTTGGGTGAAATTGTGAAGTTAGGGTTTGGATCATCAATGTAAAGTTAAATCGTGATGTTAGAGTTGTTTAGAAATGCTTTTGAGTCATTTGTATGCTGTAATTGGAGTTTTGTTGAAAATATATGGTTTTGGTCGAATCTGCAATAAGAAAACTAGCAAGATGCAACTGTTAATGTGGCTCGCGGAGCGACGCTTGTAGGCCGCGGCACGAAGCCCTTGTTGTGCGATGTGTCTTTTTTCCAGAGATTTTCTCCCGGCGCGAGATACCCTGAACCCTCCAGAAACTTTATTTTGATCCCTTTGACCTTGTAATTGATTGGGGATTGATTCTATTGTTTATAGGAGGATAAAATGGAGCATAAGGAGTCGCACACTTACTTGAGCAGTGCGGGAGACTGGGGAATGGGTCTTTATAGACCCGAATGAGTGTTTAAACATAGAATTGAACTTATACTC
This sequence comes from Drosophyllum lusitanicum, assembly GCA_032274825.1. NCBI lineage: Eukaryota > Viridiplantae > Streptophyta > Magnoliopsida > Caryophyllales > Drosophyllaceae > Drosophyllum > Drosophyllum lusitanicum. Next base: position 5,664 of record JAUEJL010108515.1, on the reverse strand, counting down.
TTAAGAAGTCTCTGTTTCGGTTAACTTATTTGAGTTGGCCTTATGTATTGTGACTATAGGACTACTGATCAAGTGATTAAGAATTGGTTTCGTTAGGAAGTGATCCTCATCACTTTATCAGGTGAGTTGTACCCTACGGATACCTTTGTTTATAAATTTATTAAGTCATCATGCTTATATATTTATTATGAGATAGACAAATAAATGGCATCAATTTGTTATTGTTATAATGAATTACTATGTTTATGTTAATGTGTTATGCTTGTGCATATGTTTTAAAAGCTTTGTGTACCTGATATGCTACCTTTCTTGCAAGTTAAGAGTATATGTTTGTTTAACTTGCTTGCATTTTTGATTGTGCCTTTATGGTCCAGACCTACGATTGAGACTAAGTGCTTTGCACAATAGTTCTTCCTTACCATTGGGTGGCGTGCATGGTTCATGTGGCTTCAGCAATTGGGAACCTAGATATGCTGATGGTTATGGAATTAGTGCAAAGAGTGGAGTTGAATGATAAGTAGCTATTATGACTGTGTGGTTCAATGGATTGACGAACCACCAAACCATTGTATACACGAGTAGACTTGGGAAAAGTTCATTCACTCTTGACAACCGTTGTATGGTGGATGCTTTGTGCTCCCCCACCTTAACGGGAGATGTGGACATACCCCTATGTGGACTTGTTGACTATGGTTGACCACTATGGAAGATACAATATCAAGTGGACTTGTCCCCCCACATCTTATGTTTTAAAGATAAATTTTGATGCCAAGTTAATTTGACTATGCTGATGACTTGTCTTTGATAATAAAGAAATGTTTTTTGGTACACTCACTAGCTTTATGCTAACGTTTCTGCTATTTAAATATTTTGTATCCACGGGTAAATAGTAGCTAAGTGCTGGTGAGGCGGGTAGAAGCTTTTGGGAAGCTTATGATACGACCTTTTAGATACATGTTTGGAGTTGTGAAAGCTACACTTCTTTTGCTTATATGTTGGTTAATGGTCGTGTAATTAAGATATCACGTAATACCAATCTTTTGTAAATCAAGCTAAAGCTTCCACATTATTTTGTGTACAATGTATAAACAAATTATGGTTCATCAATGGTTGTTTAAGAAGTTTAAATTTATACTGAAAATCAGGGTGTTACAGTGTAGACTATGATGAAACCTTTTTCTCGGTGGCCATGTTGAAGTCTATCAAGATACTCATGGCTATGGCTGCATATCATGATTATGAGATTTAGCAGATGGATGTTAAAACAGTCTTCCTTAACGGGAAGTTGGCAAAGGAAATGTATATGGCACAACATGAGGGATTTGTACATCCAGAGTATCTAGATAAAGTCTGCAGGCTTGAGAGGTCCATTTATGGTCTTAAGCAAGCATCTCGAAGTTGTAATCTTTGCTTTGATGAGAAAATTAAGGAGTTTGGCTTTTCCAAGATCAAGGATAAACCATGCGTGTATGTCAGGGCTAGTGGGAGCGATGTAGTATTCATAGTTTTGTATGTTGATGACATACTTCTTGTAGAAACTTGAAGGGGGGTTGAATAGTTTCAATGTCCACTTTTTAAAATCTTTTAAATATTATCCTTCTTATAACTTGCGATGATCAAACTCTTTATGATTATATATATGTATAATATATATAAGTACGAGTATGTGTGTGTTCGACAACGGACTTATGGGGGATTATAGAGGCTTGAGAATTCTAGTTTTCATAATCCCTAGCCCTCTAGCCTCGTTCGGGTGTTAAATCTTGAGGGTAGTATTAAAAACATAACCCCCCATAAGCCCCCAAAATTAAAGCCTTTTCAAGTAGGTTATAGCTTAGGCTTGGGATTATTAATTAATTAGCCCCAGCCCCAGCCCCAGTTCCAGCCCCAGCTAGTTTCACCAAACACACCCTATATATATATATATATAAGTATATTCTTGACAATCTAATAAATGACTTAAAGGTAAATTCAATAATGTAGATACGGAAAAATAAAAGCAAGAATATAAATGCAAGAATGTAAAGAGTTGAAGGGTTTAAGAAGGATGACACCGAGATTTATAGTGGTTCGGTTGAACTCCAACCTACGTCCACTCCTTGACCTCCGTCAAGTATTTCACTAGCACAACGTGCAAAAGAGTCTTCTTAGATCGGAAGAGACAACCGGATACAATCACCTTTAGAAGGTTGGTGACAACCTCACCAAGCTCTAATCCAAGAGCTCTAAATAAGTTCTTTCCCAAGAACTCAAGCTTCCTTTAACAAGAAACAAGTTCTTCCCCAAGAACAATAACCCAAGATCTCAAGTGGGAAATATTCAAACCCACTTTCAACAACAAGGTTCCTCTCACGAGAACTATAATTAAATCACTCAAACACCAACAATGGTGTGTACAATGATTCTTACTCACTAGATACAAGAGGCAAATGTATGTTTAGATGAATGCTCAAGGATTTCTCTCTCTCTTGATTTCTCTTGCTTAAACTTGAGTTGTTTGAATGAATCAAAGATTACTAGCAACGTACCCGCACAATGTTGCGGCAGCAAATGGATTTTGTTTTACAATATGTTGCTTTCAAGAATATAATGATATGTTATTCTTGCGATTCAGTGTCACGAAAAAGTTTTCTACAGCAACATGTCCGTTATTTTTAATTTTTCTTTTATTTGCATCAACTATTTTATTAATTTTAAAAATAAATTCCAAAAAATATTAAAATAAGAAAAAAAATACTTATCTTCATGAAATAAAAAGAGAGAAGTTAATAAGATTTTGAAAATTATGTTGATATGAGTGGATAATTCTGTTTGTGTGAGAAAGTGTGTTAGTGTGAAGAGTGTATTTTTCAATAAATAAAAAGTTAAAGTAAATTAAGAGAGAGAATAAAATTATTAAAGATTGAGTGGTTGAGATTAATTAAGATAGAATGAAAGGTCAAGATTTTATCTTGATTGAATTTTAAGAACTCTTAAAGTTAAAGAGGGAGATAGAATGTTAAATGGTTTATATAGTAGTATAGATAACAAACTCAAGAATCACACATATAAATATAAAGTTGTATGATCACAATTGTGTGATTAATATTTTAGAGGATTTCAGATGTAAGAGGTGTTTTAAAATGAAAACCAAAGGTTGCTATTTATAGAGATGAAAGAGAGAGAATGTTGGGCTGGCTTGTTGTCGGATGGTCGCAGGCCCATGGTCGACCGTGGCTTGCGACCGTGCGTCACTAGCACAACTTTTCAGCCATATTTAAAATGTTACCGTTATGCACTTAGCTTATATTTGAAATTTGTATTTTATTAGTACAATATCTAGAATATTATATTATTGTATTATGTACTTTGGTTAACACAAAGATCAAGACAAAATTGCTTTTGAAATGTGTAGTCCATATTATGTCACCTCTATACTTCTTGTGGTGCACAAATATCAAGGTGAGATCTTCACAAGATCTCATCTTATCCAACCAACCGAAATAATACTCCGTATAATAATACCTCTTAAGAGTATTTTACTTGTACATAAAAATATGTATTTTCATGTTTGTAAATATTTTCCAAATAAAATATATTTCAATAATAATTATGAGAAACCAATTTTTTAAAAATCCAATTCCAAAAATAAATATCTTTAAGATCATGTGGAAATGATTTTATAAAATAAAAATATATTTAAGTAAAAGCTGGCTTTTCAATATATGTGACTTTGTCGTTGAATAATCATTTTTACTTAACGGGTATTGTATGTGTTTGGCTTTTCATAAAGTTTGCATACTTAATCCTCATGATATATTTGTATTGTGATCAATGCAAACCTATATTTAACTTCTTATTTTGCCAAACTTATTATTTTCATATTAACTTGGATTTTGTAATATATTTTCTTTTTAAATAAATATTAAAATTGCATCATCAAAACATTTATTTAAATATTTATTCGTTAATTGCACCAACACTTCTTATAGGAAATGATGTTACTACCTTACAGGAGGTTAAAACCTAACTTCGGGAGTAGTTTTTCTATAAAAGACTTGGGAGAAGCAGCGTATATCTTGGGGATCAAGATCAATAGGGATAGATCTAAGTAACTCATTGGCTTGAGCCAGAGTACATATATAGATAAAGTCTTAAAGAGTTTTAAGATGCAGGATTCCAAGAAAGGAAATCTGCCCATGATGCACGGCATGACATTGAGCAAGGCTTAGTGTCCTGGTTCTCAAAAGAAACTAGATGAGATGAGTCGAGTCCCGTATGCTTCAATAATAGTATGGATCATGTGCGCCATGCTTTATACTCGGCCTGATGTTTCGTTTGCTTTAAGCATGATGAACAAATATTAGGCCCATCCTGTTCAAAGTCATTGGGTAATGTTTTTGGTGTTTGGTGGGTCGAAGGAGCTCAGAATTACTATTCTGATGCTAGCTTTCAAACGACGTTTTAGTCGCATTTGATATCATTGAGAACATTTAAAAGTATTGTATTTCTGATTGTAATGATTATTAAATGGAGATTTTAATATACGCTTGATGCGATTGCTTTCATGAAATCTATAATGTGTTCTGTCTTTGCATGTTTTTTTATTTCCTTGAATAACTTGTTTATTCTAAATGCTCCACGGTCGGTCATTCTTCATGAGGAAAAAAGAAGTGAATTAAGACTGAGGTAAGTGGTTGGTAAAGTATTCATAATAGATTGAATACACAGTTATGCAACACTTAGCCTATGCTTGATAATGGATCACGTGGCTAGAGGACCCACATCAAAGCTTACTTCATGGACATGGTCACGAGTAACTCAGGATGATAATATCGTTTATCCTTATATTGATAATACATGTGATTCTTGAGTATTAGCTTGGTTCTGCTTTGATCGCTTTCTAATGCAATTCAAAACTCGCTATTATGAAGAGAGTTTTCATGCGAGACTTTGCTACTACGATGGGATGATGTAGTCGAAGGGATTTGTTCCTCTTTTAGAGAGATATCCATGGGCCCCTCGTTAACTGGGTGTTGACACCAAAATGTATGGCCGTGCTCGAGTTAAATTGATAATTGATCAATTGCAACTTGTTTTAGTGGTCAGCATCAGTCTTGATCGAGAAACATAACTATGTCCCATGCCTGACATTCACATCGGATATCATTAACAAAGGGATGAATGATAATTATCTATAGGATCATTCTTTTAAGATTGTTACTTGTCTTGAATGACATACCCTATGCTGACTTGGGGGCATAGATGTTTTGCTAGAGGCCACTCTATGTCTATGTTACCTTTCGTGTGTGTGTCATGTGCAAGTGGGAGTCTATTGAATTATGCCCACTGACACACACTGTGACATCTGTCACCAGAGCAGGTCGGTTGGCTTGACTTGTAGCCCGCCGCTAGTCATTTAATTTAAACTCATGTGTACGTGTGATTCCTAAAATATAGTAATAATGCAAAATTCAGGGTGCCAAATACAAAATACTTGGGTTGTGCTAACAATAGAGTCGGGGCGAAGTCTTTATACTACGAAAGTTGAACTAACTCCTAGTGCACCGTTTAAATAAACAAATGTCTATAGAAGAACGTAATGACGAGTTAATTCCATGAATTAATGAACTATGTTAATGATGTACAAAAATAATAACTAATATATTAAATCAAATAAAACAT
>JAUEJL010108514.1:0-24999 GCA_032274825.1 Drosophyllum lusitanicum | reverse complement strand
GGTATGTGTTCTTGAATGAGTTTTGTGTGTTTTGGGTCAAGAAAGTGATTTCAAAGGTGAAATCATTGATTGTTGTTAATAGTGGTGTTTTTAGTTGCTATTTAGTAGTTTCAGATGTTGTAGTATGTGTTGCAAGTACTGGAAAACACTTGTAATGAGATTGGAACCAAGAACAGTAGTTGTGTTCTTCACAGAAAGTTGCAGGTCGGTCGTGTACACGGCCCGTGTACATGTTTAAAAGACGGTGACAGGCCATGTAGGTAAACATGGTCGTGTAAAAGCATAAGGTACACGGCCCGTGTAGAGTTACACGGCCCGTGTAGAGGTCAAAGGCGGTGACATTCCATGTAGGGTTACATGGTCGTGTAGCATAAGAGGTACACGGCCCGTGTACAGAGTACACGGCCCGTGTAGGGTGATGTGTCAGCACAGGCCATGTGGCCAAGAGAGGTCGTGTGGTGTACAGGGTACACGACCCGTGTAGTCCCCCCCTTTTTAGCCCAGTTTGATCAGTTTACTTGTTTAGCATCGTACTTGATTACCAGGTGAGTACACTATTCCTTTGGTATGATTAGCATATGTGTATGCACGGGTAAACAGTATGATATCTGTGTTATGTGATATCCTAGTTATGTGAGATAGTTTTGATATGTATATATCGTACAACATTAGTATAGCTATGCAGATGGTATAGCTATGCACAATATCAGTATCAGGGTACATAGTTATGTACTAGAGAAGTGACATGGTGTACAGCTACGCTGTATACCAGAACAGTAACAATTTATGCAGGTTTGCTGGTGTTACAGCTTGGATGCGAGACGTCCTGGGGAGACTTTACTTCTGCATTAGGTTTATTTATGTTCAGCTAGTATGCTCACTAAGCGTTAGCTTATGTTTCAGTGTTGTATGTTGCAGGTGGCACAGGTTCTAGCAAGGGTGAGGTCCCAGTGCGGTGTTCAGCCAGATAGTTCCTGGTTTTCAAGAAGAAATCTTTTGACACTACTTTAGTAAATATTAGCACCTGTGTACTTAGAAATTGTATTTTGGGATACTCTGATATCTTTTGAAGTACTAAAACATAAGATAATGTTTTTAAGTTAAAAACTGAAAAGTGGTGTTACATTTTTGATTAAATTTAGGGCACAAAAAGCTTAGATTTAGGCATGCCTTGTCCGTCAGTCTTGTTCAGGCATCGATGGTGGTGGGACGATGAGGTGGGGATGGTGGTTGTTGGGAGGTGGAGCTAAGGTGGTGACGGCGGTTGTGAGGTTTGGCGACAGCGTTGTTCTAGCAAATTCCAAACCTAACAAAACATGCTAACTAAGGAATTCAATTCCAATTTTCAATTTCTTCACAATTCATTTTCTAAGGAATTATATTCAAACTATAAGCATTCCAACAAACCAAACATTCTCTTAGGTCCCGTCTATTTCACATAATTTAAAGAAATGGAATGAAATTGAAATCAAATTTTGTGATGTATTGCGTTTGGTAAACTTGTTTTTGAATGGAATCTCATTCCTTGAAATGTTTACATTCTCTTAAGTAATGAAAAATCTATTTCATAGGTGATCCGGATTAAATTTAAATCAATTTCATTCCTTCTAATTTTACAAAACAAACGGGAGACTAGACTTTGGTTTTTGGCTCTACATGAAAAAATAAATTTTCTGTTTTCTACCTACATCCATGGATCATATTCAAAGAAGCTGTGATATATGACTATTTCCTATACTCTCTTGAGTCTTGACAATCTATGATGTTATCTATGCAGGATTAAACTTTTTTTTTTAGGATTTCTACACCCCTATATAACACATATCTAAATAATATTTTCAGTTTTACAGAATATATCACAAAAAAGATTTTAAATGAAGCTAATTAACCTTAAATACATTCAAATATATTATCATGGAAAATTACAAGAAGCCAACTATCATTAAAAATACTTGACCTTGTGTACAAACTTTGCCTTCATAAATAATCAGTCTTCCCAAACTCAAAAACAGGATGTCCTACAAGGGAAGATGATTTGGGCACTAATAGCTTATCACATTTGTATTTGCAAAGAGAAATCATTGGTTTTTTGTCACCTGTTGAAATCCCAAGATTATTTGCAGTTACAACGAGTCGTTTTCCAACTCCACTTGATTTCTTCTTATCTCTCAACCCTCCAACATTCGGCCTTGCTGGAGGCGTAATTGGTGCATATTTTGGCACTCGTGGTTTTGAATTACTTGACGTCACCTCGTCATCATAAACAGAAAAGTATTTCTTGATAATACCCGAAACAGATATTGATTCAGACGTTCTTTCACTTGTTGGTTCCACAAGCGAAGAGTGAAAATCTTTTCTCGTTGTTTTCTCTCTTAATTTACTACAGTTATTTTCCATTCTACTTTCAGATAGACTGCCATGAACAACTTCAGATCGGGGTGTTGACAACATTTTCTTGTTTAAAGGGTAGGCTTCTGTGTACAAGAACCATGTTTTTTTGGACCCCTGGAAAGCGTGCTTTATGGCCATCGTTTCAGGTAAGTGATACAGGTATGACTTCCTCTTAACCTGGATAGCAACAAGATGAAAATTACAATAACAACTAACAAGCATTTAGCCATTTACCAAGAGCATGATCTCAGGTATGCACTCAGCACTCCTGTAACAACATTCTTTAGCAGAGATCAAATTTTTATGTTTTCAAAACTACAAAACATTACAAAATTTAAGGTATGCGATTGTAGGTCTGCCCATACTAAGGGTTGTTCGGGATTGCTAATTTAGAGAGCTTATGTTTACGGCAGAAGCAGATAATCAATTTGTTCAAAACAACTTATTTCACCTTCAGATAAACTTGTAAGTTTTTTTCTTCTTTTTGAAAAGCAGCTAAACTGTAAGTTTGAATCCTTCCTAAGTTAATTTAAAGAATCTCAAATTGCTTATTGTACATAACTTTATATCACCCCAGAAGCAGATAAACATAAGCATTTTATCATACAAAAGCTAAAAAGTGCTCAGCTACTCTTAAACAACCATAATTACCATACAAGTTCTTCACATAAGAGTGTAAAGAATGGCTTATGTTTAACTGGAAGATTGGCTATACCTTTAACGCGTCAACTTTGATATTTCCTATTCCAGGATAGCAATTCAAATGCATGGTTTCGAATTTTTCTGCATAAATCAAGATCTTTATTATTGATTTCAAGTTGAGAACAATCCCAGATTGTAAGTTTCATAGAGTTAAGAAAAACATAATGCTTACTAGAACCACTTTTCTACTTATTGCCATTTGATACAACAATAAATTGCTTTGAAAATGCTCAAAAATTGCTTATCCAAACTAATTATTTCGAAAAGCAATAAGCAGATAAACAGCCAAACAGCCCCCCAAAATGTCTTCATTTATTATCAGTGGACCTAATTCTCGTGGGAGGATTGTTTTAAAGCATAAAAATGGTAAAATTGCCCCTCCTTCCCCCTCCCTTCCTCTCCTTAAAAAAACTTGAGAACACACAACTTTGATGGTTTCCTTCCCTTACCCTCCCTTTCCTTCCAAAAATCAACTCGAGAATAGGAAAGGAAAGGGAAGGGGAGGAAACGGAAGGGAAGGAATGGAAAGGGAAGGATGAAAAAACTTCCCCTCCCAATCATCCCAAAAGTGGGAGGATTGTTTTAAAGCATAAAAAAGGTAAAATTGCCCCTCCTTCCCCCTCCCTTCCCCTCCTTAAAAAAACTTGAGAACACACAACCTTGATGGTTTCCTTCCCTTCCCCTCCCTTTCATTCCAAAAATCAACTCGAGAACAGGCCGCAAAAGTGGGAGGATTGTTTTAAAGCATAAAATTGGTAAAATTGCCCCTCCTTCCCCCTCCCTTTCCCTCCTGAAAAAGACTTGAGAACACACAACCTTGATGGTTTCCATCCCTTCCCCTCCCTTTCCTTCCAAAAATCAACTCGAGAATAGGCCGTAAATCATGTTTGGCTGTTTGCATACATAATCATGTTGTCAAAATGCAATACCAAACACCATTTAGAAGTTTACAAATCACAAAAACTGAAAACCAACCCTAAAACAAGATACCAAACCTCTTTAAAAGTGATTACTGCAACCTGAAGACAGATAATTATAGCTGATCAAAGTCCTGCTAAATCAGACAAATTTAGGTATATCTCTAATTCTCTATAATCACAGGCTTGTTCAAAATCAGAACTTGATCCGAAACCTAAAGCATGTTGCGACTTCCAAATGCCCTCAAACGATACCCGTTTCTCTTTTAACACATAGCAATTGCTTAAGAACTAGGTTAAGCAAACCCTTATATGGTTTATCTTCGTTACATGTTTAATAGCCATTAAATAGTCCATACAAATTCTGAGAAGACACCAAGCTTTCAAACTTGCTAGATATGAAACGACAGATATACTCTGATATTGAATCTAAGCATAAAGTGGTGGCGTGAGAAACTAGACTTACTCTTGAATTCCCCGACCGTGAGATAAGGAGAGACAGAGATGACAATGTGGGTTCCTAAACTTGTGTCGATGAACACAGGAACTTCAATGGCGCTTGAAGCAGATGCCATTGAAGGCCGATGCTTTAAGACTAAAAAAACAAGAACAAGGCAGCAAGGGTTTTTAGGGGCGTTTGTTTTAGCTTATTATTTTTTTTAGTTCTGAGCTTAATAAAATAAGCCGGATATATAAAAAATAAGATAAAAAAACGAGTTAATGAAAATAAGCTTTAAATAAGCTAAAACAAACGCTTTCTTAGTAGCGATGGCTGGTTTAGCCGCTTAAGCTTTCAAATTACAATATTTTTACTTCTTAATCATAAATCATACTTTTTAATTCAGTTCAAAATTCTCAAAATTAAGTAACTTTTATCCTTATATAATCATCTCAAATGTTTCAATCCGACTTCCTACCATCAAATTAACCATATATAAAAGCCAAGCTTTGAGACACCTATAATATATCATTAAATATAATTTTTTACCAGGAAACGTCTTCAAAATCCTTCAAAGAATCCATCATAGAGAGAATAAAGCAGTTTCAAAAGCTAGCAATTGGTTGCCTTTACACCAAAGAGTCTAGCGGTATCAAGGGTGATTATAGTGTTCCCTTAGTAAGCTTGAGGATTCAGCGAACAAAAATATAGATTAGATGGATGTGTGTATTTCCCGTTAAAAAAAATACCTAAGTTAGGTGTTGTCACACTCACATACCTATTTAATGAAGGGTAAATATTAAAATTATAAATTTACCCTTCATTGAATTAGGTATATGAGTGTGGTAATACCTAACTTAGATGTTGCAGCAGCACACATCCTTTTCTCATACTTTATTTTAACAATACAAATTTGAATCTATTGTGAGCAGGTAACAAAATATTAGTATACTAACAAGTAGAATAAATAAGAAAAATTTCACATAGCAATAACTAAGTTTAAAAACTGTTCTATCAAGACTACTTATAGAAAATTTATAATATAAAATAAAAAAATAAGTAATTTGATGTATTAATTTTTAATTTTAAACTTAATTAATATTATGTGAATTTTTTCCTAAATAATAATGATAAAAAAGGTGGATAGAATAGATCTAAAACCAGAAGTTATGGAATAGTGTAAGGACTGCTTTTGTAACTTTCTGATAGTTGTGCGTTTTGCCGTTTTGGCCTTTTATTTCACTTTCAATAAACAGAAAAACCCACATCCCATTTTTGTAAGACCTCCTCTTCCTCTTACACTACTCAACTGTAGAATTATTATGGCAATTCTTCATTTGCCTTCTATACAAGTGTTTTGTTTGACAGAAAAGCAGCATAAACATTCTTCGCGTAAATCATTGAAGTTTGGAGAATCAAATTTAAGAACAGCAACTCACAGAACAGGTAATCTTGATTTTTAAGCAAGACCACCAAAATCAAAATTGAAATTTTAGGCGCAATTAATTTCATTCTTCAACAGAACCCATCAAGATTGAGTCTTGTTATTTGAAGGTTAAAGGTTTTTTGAAGACGTAATTCGTTTTCTTAATCTGTTTACTCACACTTGATGCTACATACAGGTTCTGTTCATCAAGAACGCAAAACCCAGAAGCTGAATCTGGAAATTTCACCTCATAGAGCAGGTAAATCCTTAATCCGGTAGTTCTTGATATTCCCACTTAATTTGTTACTACAATTCTAGTATGCAATGGGCCAATTTCTTAATCATGGATTGTCTATAGACACACCAATGTCATAATTGCAGGTGGAGATTCTATCCACCTATAAATGGGTGGATTTGAGTAAAAGAAGTAACTAATATAGGAAAGGTTTAAAAGTTTATTCAACATTTTGCAATATGATAAAAGGCTTTATTAGAAAAGAATTAGATTTTATAGCAACCTACTTTATAAATGGTTTTTGTATGATTCAGTTAGAAGGTTTTGAGATGCTAATGCATTAAATTCATGATTACACATACAGTGTCTGCAGTACGATTAATGCGGATTGAGTTTGGAGGTGCCTTTGCAGACCTTTTAAATGAGAAAGGGAAGGGGTCAGGTGATAACGAGATGGGATATGTTGAAAGAACTCTTGGGTTTTGCACTCGAGATTTGGATGATAGAGATCTCAGATTGGTCCTTCTCTTACTGAAACTTTTATAACTCCATACTTAATACTTATCTGCATCCCAATAGGGACTTTCAATCTTTACATGATCCTTATCTTGAAATTCGAGGTTAGAATTTTGACCCATTTACTAATGAACGATTTGATTAGGTTATATATCTCTTATGGTAAAACTAAAAATTAGCTTAAAGAGGGATCAAGTTGGTCAAATGGGTCGAAAGTCATCCAAAATGTATTTTCAATGCATTAAAATTTGTAAATAATCTACTTAAAAAAACCTATATTATTGGAATAACAATACAGTAGTTATTTAGAAAAAGTTTTAACTATTTGGACTTTGGGACCTGTTTTGGCCGTTACCAAAAACTTACCTGTTTTGACCCTTTACTCGACCCGTCCATTTTGCCATCTCTTCCAAAAATATGACTATTAGAAAGCTTGTTCTTGTCTTCTCCTTTAGGATATTTCTGTCAGTGATTAGGTGAAAGAATTCATTAGAATTTTAGGGATTTTCATATTTGAAATTATCAATTTAATTTCATATAATTTTGTTATTTCTACATAAAATCCATCTTTTTTCATGTTGCTATTTAAATCTGTTTGGAATACAGGTAACAGACATTGTTGGAGGTACAATTCGTTGGAGAAAATATCTTGACTATTTGATTTTGTCCTTGTGCCATGATCCAAACGCTTTTAGTCGTATGGAACCTCTACTATTACAGGTACTTTGATTGGGTGCTTGATTTCTTCTGTTTTTATTGGCGTCCTTCTTTATAGTTGAAAATTGGTGTAGACAACTCCTATGGATTATAAGTTGAGACCCGCTCTAAGTGGCAAAAGTGTCATTTTTTATAGTTAATATATGGTTTGATGTCTGAACCCCAACAAGTTAAAACTCTAGCCATTTAACTATTTGATGGACATCATTCTTTAAGCAAAGTTTATATTTAGAGGTTGCAATATTGATGGCTTACCTAAAAAGTGGGCCAATTTGGAATTGGGTCAAATGAATGAACTTTAAAAGTGTAGTAAAAATGAATCGGGTCAAATGGGTCTCGTGTGTTTCTCCTAAATAGCAGTTTTTTGTAAAAAGTTAGATTATTATTTTGATTGCATAGTTTTTTGTAATCAAGTTTAATACACTAATTTTTTATATAGTTCAAGAAAAGGACATAAAGTGTGACGGGTCAACCCTATCTGACTCATTTTCAGATGTATTAAAAAGTACTCATTTTGACCCATTACCTCATATTCAAACACGAATTATGCTAACTCTGAAATTTTCCAATATTTGTTGATAGATTCTTCGTATCGGATTCTATGAGATCGTAAAAATGGAGGTCCCATCATATGCTGTTGTTGATGAGGTAATATTAACTATATGTCATTTTCTTTGGTTAGAGAAAAAATATGAATAACCCTAAGTTGTTTCGAGTACAGAAATTAAACTTGTTTTCGTTATAAGTTGTCTCTTTCAAGATCCCCGACCTATCTTTATTATGCTTACAAGTACTCATATATAGAAGGAAAATGCTGACATGCTTCTACGTGATTTCTAATTTGGTCATTGGACTTCAAACTTCATTACTAAAACCATTGTTCTTTTCAATAATTATTTTTTTGGGTAATTTTGACCAGGAACCTAGTAAATGCTGATGTGACTAATCATTTCCTATACCAAATTTCAAAAGCTACTGTAGAATAATAAAAACCCTGTAGGTATTTTGTATTACATTGATAACTATTTATAGAGTACAAGGTTATAAAGAAAACCATAATGAAAAACTGTAATGAACCCTAGCCCATCTATACAACTGGGTCGGGTCATCCTACACTAAACCCTAATCTTCATTATCTCTAAGAGCTAGATGGTCTTTTTAGTGGTTTCCAAAAGTTGGATATTTTAGTAACAATTTTGAAGGACGGTGTACAAATTAGAAAATTAAATAATAGCATGTTATTATTTATTTTGACTTGCCTAATTGTAAGTGTAACTGCAGAATGTGCAGCTTGCAAAAATTGCCCTTAGGCCGGGTGCTGGTATCATGGTCAATGGTATGCTGAGGAAGCTTGTTTCGCTTAAGGTTCAACACGACTCTTATATCGCTCAAATTATCTTATTTGTTTGATAATTATTTTTATTAAAACTGATTTTGGTAAACTGTGATTTCTGAGTTAGAATTAAGTTGTAACTGAAAGGTTTCGTTGACTGTAAATTGTTGGAATATGCAGGAAACTAACTCTCTTCCTTCACCTAAACCTGAGGGTGATGATCGTTCGCAAGCACGTGCTCTTGCTACTCTTCATTCTCATCCAGTTGTAAGTCTGGCTTAACCCACCAAACAGTTATATTATCCTTTTCTCAAACATAACTAATGTATTAAAGTATTATTTTAATAACTATTATTAAAGGGTGATTCGGTTTTCTCGACAAAAGCAATTTAGAAGGTTAGAAACACGTACGGCCTGTTCTCGAGTTATTTTAAGGAGGGGAAGGAAAGGATTGCTAAGGAAGGAGAGGGGAAATTGTGTTCTTGAGTTTTTTTTAAGAAGGGAAGGAAAGGGTTGCCGGTTGGGAGGGATTGGGAGGGGCAATTTTACCATTTTTATGCCTTAAAACATTCCTCCCACTTTTGGGATGATTGGGAGGGGAAGTTTTTCCATCCTTCCCTTTCCTTTCCTCCTCTTCCCTTTCCTTCATTTAAAAACTCGAGAACAAGGTATAGTTTGGGTGACTTTTAAACCATTTGGCGTTTATTTTTTAGCTAGAATTCTAATTTTCCCATTTGAGGCCTTAGCAATAAAGCATAACCTGGATTGACTTGTTTTTACATAAGCGGGTTGAAAATGCCCTCTCAGATAGTGAGTAACTAAACCAACTATGTTTTCATGGTGGAAACATGGGTGGAGCCGGGAGGGGGTGGGTTCAGTACTTCAGTTACAGGTTAAAGTTAAACATGGGTTGAGTAAAAACTACTAAGTTTTAGTGCAGATCTAAACAGGTAAAGCTAGGGTGATCTGGCTAGCAAATTCTTTTTATCATCTAACTTTTAGTTTAATAAGTTATTAATGTGTTAAATACAATTTCAAGAACTAAATTATCATGATAATAATCTAAGTTGTTATGATTAACCGATTTAGGGGGTTTTATGCCTTTAAATATACTTTGGGGAGGCTTTCGACCCTTGATTCACTTTACCTGTTCTTATAGTTAAATATTTTTAACTCTTACCCATCTGACTGGTTAGAGATAGAAAAAATAAACCGAATCAACACATCCATTTAGAGTTAAATGGGTTGAATCTGACATTTTTTTCTTACTTAATCAACCATCACACCAAAGTTACTATTTTGATTGCCTGTAAAAACTTTTGAATTTTCTTTAGTGGATTGTGAGGCGCTGGATAAAATATTTTGGACGTGAAGACGCTATCAAGCTGATGATGTGGAATAACAGTGATCCCAGTTTTAGTTTAAGGTGTTGGTCAAAAGAGAATTTATATAGTAGTTTAAAATCAAATAACCATGTTATCATATATCTTACAATTATGGTTAGCTTATTTCAGGGCTAATAGAGGAAGAGGTTTTACACGATCAGATCTTGTGTCAAGACTTGAAAAATTGAAGGTTCCCTATCAGATCTCTCCTCATCTGGATGATTTTGTTCGTATCACCACAGGAATGCAGGTATCTAGATTGTCAAATGTTTTGTACACTAATGCTGCATGGTATTCATATTGTTGTTTGGATGTGTGTTTTTGGAAGTGATAAGTGCTATCTGAAGTTGAAGAATCAAAATAAGATAAAAGTGTTGCTAAGCTAGGGATAGTTAAGTAATTTTACATTCTTCTCCATAAGTTTTCTTATAAATCCTTACATTTCTCTCCAAAGTTGATAGATATGACCTTAAATAATCCAAATCATGTGACCAGTTTCTATTTGGAGTGGCAGTTTTGACTTGTTTAAGTATAGATGGGTTGATTTGACAGAGTTTTATTTTAGGGTTAACTGGTCTTAACTAAAGGGAAGTCGGTCAAATGGGATAAAAGTAGTACTTGGTATAATCAAGTGTTTATAATATAAAAAAAACTTGGATCAGTTTTGCAATTATAGCTATACAATACAATACCATAGCAATACTCCAATCCCACTTAAGCATGGTATGAGGAGGTAAGATGTAGATAATCATATCTCTATCCGTGGGTAGAGAGACTGCTTCTAACAAGACCTCCGCTTTAAAAGAAAATGGCATAATAATTCTGCAATAAGCATCGACCATAAAAACTATTAGTTGATCAACCTGACCAGACATTTAATCCATCCAAACACCCATTAATCAACCAGGGCAGCTTCGTCGGCTGCTGAGAACACTGAAACCATAGCCATGGTAGAGAGAAGATTTTTCTTGCTTTTAGATCAATTCTAAGGTTTTTTGTGGTTTTGCATAACTTGTGGAACTGACATCAGACGCAATGGCAAAAGGATTGGTAAGGCTGGAAATCAAGATCCCTGCAAGGTCTGTAGGGTGGCGCGTGGTGGCACCAATGGTGACCAGATTTGGATAGAGTTATCTGATAAAATTGCACCTGATGGTAGTGTTGTGGTTGCTAGGGGGCACCCTTGTGGTTACGACAGCGGAAGCTAGGGTTTGTAAGAGTGGCAGTGGCCGCTAGGGCTTGTATGCAGGTTATATCTGCTAGAGATTTGAGTGCTAGATTTTTGGGAGCAACTTGACTCTGATACCAAGTTGAATCACAAATGTTTGTATGTTGGTTCTTTTTGATGAAAGGTTACAATGAGATGTGTAAATAGAGTACAAGATTACATATAGGTACTTCATAGTATTGGGCTGACAAAAATTCAAACACCCAATTGACCTTTGATTAATTAAGCTGCAGTCTGCCTTATATTGGCATTATTTACTTTATCTTCGAGTTCGACCAGGAAGGCCATTTTAACTGTTCAACTGGTCACTCCTATCAAATGAGGAATCTTTGAAAAGTTTTTGTCATCTAACTTTTATTTAAATATACTCGAGGGAAAATCTACGATTACCACCAATCTCAGCAGATAATTTTTACAGAAAAAGCAAAAGCCATGTCCATTGATAGACATTGTTCTTTGTTTGGTGGTTTCCATAGATATACTCTATTCTGTACTTAGTGTCCAGAAGATTTGCATAGCAATAAGATTTACTTATCTTACTCTTGTGCATGTAATGATCTTTACAGAGTGTCATACAAGATGGACTACTAAAAGAAGGTTTATGTTCTGTCCAAGATGAGAGTGCAGGTTGTGTTTTCTAACTGGACTTCAATTTAAATCTCAGTTTGTACACCACATTGTGTTTTTTTCACTCTCACTATTTTGCATAGAAATAAGATTTACTAAACTATTGTACACCTCATTGTGTTTGGCTGGACTGACATGCAAACACTTTCTTATCCACTTTTTTTTTTAATTTTTTCTAAATAACTTGTGTGCTAAATGCCTAAAAATGGTTACAACTATATTATCACCAAAATAGTGAGAGTGAAAAAAACAATGAAGCGATATTGGAGCTTGTTATGCATTTGAATACACTTTGATTGACTCTCAACTTGCTTACCCCTTCGACCAATTTGACCGTTTTCCTTTGTAGTTGAAATCCTTTAGCTTAACCCATGTGACCCATTAGAGATAAATACGCAATCCAAATCGACTATTCAACTAGATTGTTTTGTGTAGAGTCACGCTCTCATGCATGCATACAAGATTATGATGTGTGCATGGCTAACAGATATATTGCTAATAGTTAAAATCTTGGGGTACAGGTTTGGTGGTTTCTATCGTTGACCCAAAACCTGATGAGACAATAATCGATTGTTGTGCTGCTCCTGGAGGGAAGACTCTCTTCATGGCAGCCTGTTTGAATGGCCAAGGTAAATTACTCGACTTATTCAGGCCATATGAAAACTGTTGATCATAGGATGGAGGAACAGGGCTATAGTTGTGTGTATGGCAAAATGGGTGAGGGTCAAAATGGGTTGGTTAATGATTGGTTTTAGTCCAGGTCAAAACGGGTCGGGCCAGACGATCCACAAACACTCTTTTATCCTTTTATTATTTTTATAGATAGATTGTTAATGTGTTAACAAATTTATAAAAACTACAATAATACAAAGATATCTAACTTAATAAGGTTTTATGCATTTGAATGCACTTCAGATGACTTTTGACACGGTAGGATCGTAACCAGTTTTCTCCACAGGATGCGCATGGGTTTCTCCTTTACCTCCCTGATGTTGGGTCTAGCATACTGATAGGTTGCAGGTTTTTAGCTTCGGTTGGAGGTCTTGTACTCTCCCCTTTACTTTTATGCCTCACTAAGTAAAGGGGGAGCTGTAAATTTAGTACCTATTATTTGGTTTTAGTAAAACCCATATCGACCCAATTATAGGTAAATGGGCCAAAATTGCCACATCTACTTGTGTGGGTTGTAAGTTATAACCCATGAAGTACAACTTCAGAGAAATTTAAAAAATCGAGTGTTGGAATCAGTATTTATGTTGCTATAGATTTATCTATCAAGTAGTTAGTATAACGTACCATATTATGGGTTCTAGGCATGGTAACTGCAATTGATATAAATAAAGGACGCTTGAGGATCCTAAAAGAAACAGCCAAACTGCAGCAACTTGATAATGTCGTCACTACTATTAATGCCGATCTTCGTACATTTGCTGTGAGTAAATTTCATCACTATTTTATTAATATTTATCTTGTTACGGTATCTATTTCGGATGTTTTGGTGTGTACATTCTTGTTGCATTTACCTTTTTTCCTTATTTCAGGAGAATAACCAAGTGACCTTTGATAAAGTTTTGCTGGATGCTCCTTGTTCTGGACTTGGTGTTCTTTCCAAGGTATATGTAGATAAAAACTTCACTTGAAGGCATTTTTTAAAGGTGGCAAATGACCCTTTTACCTATACATGCGTCGATTTGGGTTGTCTTTTATTTCAAACAGCTAAAAGGAGAATGGGTTATAGACCTAAAGCCCTTGAATGTTGACCCAAATCCATTTTCAATGTGTACAACTTCCTAAAGTGTTTCTATTTGAAGATTTGGATTATTAATTCTAGTGGGAGGTTCAAATGAGAATGAATATTTAGGTGAGAATGAGAGACTTAATCTTGGCCCTTCATTTGATTTGATCGGATGGTCTACATTTGGCCATTCATTTTATTCATTACCCAACCATGAATTGCGACGGCCATGAATTGCAATGGGTGAATTGCGACCGTTAGATCTAATAGATCAACATCTCATTGGTGGCTAGGATTTGTTCTCCCATTCTCACCTAAATATCCATTCTCACAATAACCCTCCCCTATTATTCTAATCATAATCAACTCACAAGCTATTTATATTTCATTATAAACTGGACAAAAAAGTGTTGGTAGGACAACTTGGCCGTCAAAGTTTCAACTCGTACTAAAAAGGACGAGTTGCAACCCGACCCGTTTTGACCCATTACCCAACCTTCATATCATGCTACCTTCACAATTTCTGTCTTGTTTTGTTTGCTTGCATATTATTATATAAATGTTTGCATCTTGCAGAGAGCAGATTTACGCTGGAACAGGAAGTCGGAAGATATGGAAGAACTTAAAAGTTTGCAAGATGAACTTCTTGATGCTGCTTCCATGTAAGGACTCCACACACACACACATATTAATGATAACAGGTGAAATGAGAAAATTGACTGAAAAGGAAACAAGTCTAATGGGTCGACCAAACATATATCAACTGTTTGCCACTTTCTAGATTTCTTTATTCAAATAAACTGCACCATGATTCTAAATTTCTTTATTTTTATTAATTAATAATAGTTTTAAATTGCAGGTTGGTAAAACCTGGTGGAGTGCTAGTATACAGCACCTGTTCAATTGATCCTGAAGAAAATGAAGAGAGGGTGGCTGCATTTCTTCTAAGACATCAAGTATTAACCTTCACAAATTACTGCATCTCTCCTTTGCTCATACAACATCAATACAAAAATACTTGTAAAAATAATTCTCGTATCCTGAATAAATTATTTATTTGTGCTAAAAAATTTCTTGATAAATCGTCATCTTCCAGGAATACAGCATAGATTCAGCGGAGAGATATATATCGCCTGAATTTTTGACAGAGGAGGGCTACTATTTCTCTAACCCTGTGAACCATTCTCTCGATGGTGCCTTTGCAGCACGTCTCATCCGTTGCTCCTGATTTAATATTTTGATGGAAGCAAAAATCGTTTAAAGAATATGAGACTGATGAGGTTGGTAAACACAGGTATCCCTAAACAAACTGTTAGTTCATTAGATTAATCTTTACTCTTTTTTCTTTTGAACAATATATACATGTTTGTGAAACTTTTCTTTGTTTTTATAGTTTATCTGACTGGAAATGGTCTTCAAGACTAAGCAAACACAGAAGGGTTACCAAATTCGAGTCGGTGTTGGAAATCTTGGTTGAAGACTTGCTGCGATATTCTGCATGTTTTGAGTTGATGTTCTTACACATGTTGATGGCTACATGATTACTATGAAATGACGGGGATTGCAACCAATAAAAGCAATGTGGCATGAACATTATCAAGCTCGATCAAGATCGTACACCGTCACAGTTCATTATCAATTCTGAGTTTATTTAGAAAAACCATGTAGTGTGCATATTTATGTAAGAAAATGTTTTAACAGTTTTTCTGAAAATGTAAAAATAGTAAATTTTTTTTGAAAAATAACCTTTTCCACAACCAAACACTTCTTTGGACTTTTGAAATCAAATTCCCAACATTGGTTCACCCATCAAAACAATCATAACATAAATGATAAAACAAACAACTGTTGTAGTCACTTAGCATAATTTTGCATAATATTTAAATCAGGGAGTTACATGGTTAGGTTTGGTTCGGTTATAGGCCATAACCAAACTTATAGTTGATTGTTCGGTTAATCAGATTTTATAATCATTCGGTTATGGTTAACCACTTATTTGGTTATCAGTTAACTTTTGAAGGTTCGGTGTTATGAAAATCAGCTAAACGGTTAATCACTTTCTTATTTAGTCCTTGAGTTTTGGACTTAATTTTTGTCATCATTTTTAGCTTAAAATGTCTCTTTCGACACAATAATACTCTAAATTTACACTTTTATACGGCCTAAAATCATATGTTTAAGATATTTTTTTGTTAAACAACAATAAAGTAAAAGACAAGACCGGACCGAACCGAAACCCAGAAACTAGGACTGAAGACCGGACCGACTGCTCCTGGTTTGGTTCGATTCGTCGGGTTTTTCGGTCTATCGGACCGTATGCTCACCCCTAATGTTATATGTTAGCTTTAGTCAAATTATTAACTTATTGTTGTCAAGATGTATGCGAAAACTACATCAATCAAGAAGAACAAATAAATAAACCCTCGTATCGAAGCCATGCTTCAAATTACTTATGAATTTGTTCGATCAGACAATGCATTTTCTTTTGATTCAGTTATTCTACATAATTATAAAAAGATCAACTGCAAGTGATAAAAAAAATACTGTTTTAAGAGTCCCTTTCAAAGATAGAGAAGACGGCTTGCAAATATATTAAGTTCTTTTATCATCTTGTATCGAATTCTATGTGCCCAAATGTTGTAAAATATATTATGTGAAATTTTGTATCTATATACAAGTTGGTTTTATGTATATTTATGTAATATTCGTGCTATCTTTCCTCATATTAAGCCTTTATTTCATACCGAGTGACTTAAATAAGACCATTGGAAGGCCAGAGTTGTAAAACGGATTTTTTGTGATGTAATTTAAAGTTGTATATAACATGTGAGAAGTTAAGTGGTTAATCAAGAGTTCTAAAATACAAGGATTTTAGGTTAATTAGAGGGGGTCAATACTTCGGTCTCCCTTTATCTCCGCCTTTGTATGCATGCATGCTGAACGCTTTATGACAGTACAACTTTCGGTTATGATATAGATTTACATTTGTCTTTGCCAAGGAATGTGTGCATAGGCTTTCACTCGCTAAGCGCTATGAGATAAGATTGTTGTACCTAATGCGCTCTTCAACTTCTTCCAAGTTTATTCATTTCTTCTAGTTTTTAATCTTTTTCTTTAAGATTTGTTTTCTGAATATTGACTTTTGTTAGTAAGATACGATAAGTTGATTATTTTATTTACAAGTCCTCAGATTTAAACATTAATCAAATACTCAAATTTTGTTAATCTTATTATAGTTTTTTTGTGTTTTATGGCTTAAGGGTGATGAAAATGGTAGCGGGGTGAGAGTGCGAAAAGCCCTTAATGGGAACACAACCCTAGGCTCATCATCTTGGCCTAAAATTTATTTTATCAAAACTGATCACATTAAAGAAAGATAAGTTAGAAAGAGGGTTAGAAAAACATTGTCTTTATCTCTATCTCTATTTATCTTCTTTTTTTTTTCAATAAAAAAGCTTATTGGGTTGTGTGGTAGAAAAATAGGTAGGCAAGGGTTTCATTAAGATCAAAAGATAGGGTAAAAAGGAATAGCTAATACAATTTAATAGATAACTGGTCCCTTTAAATACTTTTGTTTTTCTAACTAATTTCAACACTTGCCAAACATGAAACATGTATAATTTAGGTTTTACTTATTTAAAATGTATTAAATTATACCTTAAATATTACTGTGTGTATCTACCTTCCAAAAGTGTTATTGTGTGTATAAAACTTTTAAAAAAATATGTTATTGTATGTATTAAACTTTCTATTATATAAACTAAACTTATATTTTTTTCAATAATAAATTAAAAGTTTAATACACACGATAACATTTTTAAAAAATAGATATCCATAGTTTAATACATTTTAAATAATGGAACCTGTGATTTATTACAAGGCTAATTGCATTTCGCGCTAGCTAAGCAAAAAAAATCCAAGGACCCAGAAGCACACGACAAAAGCAACGTAAAACCCTAGTCATTCACTGCACGCCTGCACTGTCGTCTATCTACTTCCGTCCCTGCACTCTCGTCTCTCCGGGGAAAGCCGCTCGATAATCAGGTAACTCTTCTACTCTCTGCACGCATGCTTATACTTCTATTCCTCTACGTGGTTGCCCTCTTGACCTTCGGTAACATCGCAGCTCACATTCTTTTTTTGTTTGCATATTGTTCTCAGTATGTCGATATCCATGTTTCTCTTTTGATTCGTTATCCACTTGCTGTTTCTTATACTTAAAGATGAAGATTTGGGGTTTAGCTTCATTTTACTTGAAAAATGATGATCGATGAATGACCACAGCAAATAAGTTGTGAATTCGTCATGTTATCGTCACAGTATTTGTGATCATTGATCCCCTTGTCTGATGTTTTCTGCATTCGGTTTTAGAAGATTAATTTTGTTAATTTGCAACTCGATTTTTGGTTTTATTTTATTCTGTTATTTTCTGTAGTATGGCGTAATTATCATGACCTTCAGTCTTTCCTTTTTGCATGACTTCATGGATTTTGATCTTTAGAGAAATCTCATATCACTTGCAAATGCTAATGTCATCTGCTACTTCACAGAGGTTCTCATGAAGAAGTGTCAGAGACTGTGAGAGTATATATTGTTATGAAGCAACGTTTGATGGTTAGGGCACTCTCCAAAACCCTAACCCTGATTCCATCTTCTTGTCCATCTTCTCGTGTTTCCTTCTCCACCCCTTCATCCAGTTTTGCTATCAAGAATGTTACAAAATCCAACTTCAAATCGTCTCTGGCCGACCTTAGACGCCATGTCAGAGACTCGGATTTCGTGTCAATTGACTTAGAAATGACAGGAGTCACAAGTGCACCTTGGAGGGAGTCGTTTGAGTTTGACAGATACGATGTCCGTTATCTCAAGGTGAAGGACTCTGCTGAGAAGTTTGCGGTTGTACAATTTGGAGTTTGCCCCTTTCGATGGGACCCCACCAAGCAGTCCTTCATTGCTCACCCGTTAGTCTTTTACTCTTTTTCATTACCTATATGTTCTCATTGTTTAGTAAGAATTAAAACTGCAATAAGTGAATAAAAAGACTGAGTCAAGTAATCAAAACTAATTTTAGAACTGTATGATTTTATCTGGAATTGAGAAATACTTAGAAACTATTATATTGATCTGGTGAAGCTTATGTTGGTAAAATTCCAATATCAGGGTGGGATTACTAATAGATGTGCAGAAGGAATGGTCCCTCCTTAGCTAGTTGGCTCCTTGCTAAACCTGATGTCTGGCTTAAAATGCGTAATAGACAGAAATAGTAAATAATTTCTTGTAGTTGTAGTATGTAACTTGACACTGTGCTCTTGTGACAGGCACAACTTCTACATATTTCCACGGCAAGAAGTTGGAGGTGATGACTCATCTTATGAGTTCTTGTGCCAGACTTCCTCAATTGATTTTTTGGCAAAGTACCAGTTTGATTTCAATTTGTGTGTAAAAGAAGGTACCTTGTCTGTTGGTTTATGAGTACTATGCTGGTTTTCAACCTTTCTTTTTTTTAAAAAGCATTTTCGTGTTAAATAATGAATTCAGGATAATCTTTGGTTCCTTGATACATAGAGGTTTTTCTAATCATACATCCAGCATTACCTGAATACCTGTTGTCTGTAAAGCTGGAAAACAATCTTTCTTAGTTTATTTGCAAAAAATATATGGACTTTTAGATCATTAATAGTATTTTGTTATTATAGATAAAAGTAGGAGCATAGGTCCATAATTGTCTTTTGCTACTGGTGAAATGAGGTGCAATGTCTCAATTCATTCTAATTGTGTACATTTGACATTAAATTCAGTTTCAACTGTTCGTCAGTGAACATAGTATGTGATGGCCAGATAGTGCATAACCTATCACTTAAGCTAAAAGGTTATGATAACAAGAATACAAGATTGTGCATGTCGTCATTTACAATCTAACTCTTTTTTTCATGACATATTTGTTCTCTTTTTAATCATATAGAATTGCTCGAAGCATCAAAATTACAGGATAGGTGCGCTGCATATTGAATGTTTAAATTTGTGATCTTGTCTCCTAGTGGCTCATGGGATACTATGCCTATTAAGGAGACGAGCTTTGTGGATTAATGTACTATTTCTTTGTTACTAATGAATAAGATTTTTTAAATCCCTGTTTAGGTTTGCTTTAGCTGCTGCCTAGGCATTAGTGTCTTTGTATTGCTTGAATCGTCTAGGGCTTCTTAATTGAATGCATAGGAGTCGAGTGTCCTGAAAGCTTCAGTGATAAATTGACTTTACTCAAATTGGCGAGAATCTGAATAGCTATTCTGAGTATTGTATCAATGCACCAAAACTAGTCCTGTAGAAAAGTCAAAATCTGAAGTATCAAGTATTTTGATGATCTAAAATTTGATGTCTTAAATATTCAGATGAGCCACTTAAGATTTAAATAAATCCCTGCTTAGGTAATTAAGCTCTAGAATACTGCTTGAGTGCCTAGCTTCACTTAATGGTCTTTAAGAACATTGTGCATGAGCATTTACTAATAGATATTTAGATGCTACATTTTTACCACTAAGTTGATTTTGTGCTACAAAACCCACTTTGATTGTACTAGAAAACCTACTCTGATAATTTATCTGCAGCCTTTTTTTTTCCTTTTGAGATTTTGTAACTTTGGATAAATTCAGGAGTATCTTATTTATCCAGAGCACTAGAAGATGAAGCTAGGTTGAAGTTACATTCAGTACATGAAGATGAGTTATCATCAGAAACAGAACATGCTAAAGAAATTAAAGACGTTCCAGTGATCAGAATGGCAGATATTCTTTTTGTGGAGAGAATGAGGAATAAGATCAGTGAATGGCACGATGACCTGCTACAGACCAGAAATGGAGAGTCTGGCTGGAGTCCTAAGGAAGACTCTAATGACTCAATTGATCAGTTTCAGACCATCTTCTTTAGGATGCGTCCAGCCATTAAATTGAATGGTTTCACTTCCCGCCAACTAAGGTTAATTAAGTCGGTAATGTTTTTTATATATAAAAGCAGTCTTGTATAATAATTTGGGCATGTTTTCTAATCGTTATTGCTTTATGTGTTCTGTAAAGAATTATTCTTTAATGGTTGTGATTATTGAATTTGCACAAGATGTACTGTAAGCCTTTGGTAACTACTGTTTACTTTTAATGAGAACACTAAATTATATACAGATTTGCTTTGCAGATCAAGAATATGTTTTGGAAGTATACTGCTAGTAACCTAGGAGGCTAGGACATCTTTTCATTTATGTTACTGGTATAGAACTAATTAAAGACTTGCTCACTCAATTCTTGCTATATATGCTAATCAATCTGTTCGTGGACTTGAAGTCTTGAACTTCCTTTTCCCATCACTAAATTGCAATGACCTTATTTCTACTTGGTAAACTGTATATTTTACATGTGTCCCATGTTTAGAAAGATCACTATTACCACTCTGGTTCACCATATCGCTATCTGACAGGGCTCATATAGAAAAGACTAAGTTAAGCTGTAGATTAAAGTAAAACAGCAATAAATGGGATAACAGATAAGATAACAGCTTATGTTTCGAGATATCGAACCCTCCAAGATAGCAGTTTACTTTCGAGAAGTGTACCAAGTACCAACTCTCCTGGTGATGCCCAATTGAAAAAACCAAATATATTTATCAAATTAAGAATAATATTTCAGTTATAGTAGTTCTTTTACATTATTATAATAATACCTGTGAATAAGATGCTAATAACCATTATTTAGTAAAATATGAAATATGCATTGGTCTATTTCTTTCATTGACTAATATCTTATATGAAAATCCTTTAGTATCACTAAGATTTTTGTTTCTTATGATCTTATCTTGCCAGTAGAAGATTTTGATTTATGCCATTAAATAATGAATCATTTTCTAGGGCAAACTGTCAAGAAATTTCTTTCTGTAAAGCATATTCAAAGTTTTAAACAAGCAAAGTGGTTGGAGTTGTACTTGACAGTCAGTTATAAACCAAGCAAAGTGGTTGGAGTTGTATGTCATGTGGTATTATGGTACAAAAGATGAACATTGAGACTCTTTTCTAGTCAAACTTAATGTCCCTTTATATTCATTCCATCAACACAAATTTGTTGATCCCGTGGAATTATGTTAGGCTACCAAATGTCATTTTGCATCACTTTAGGTCCATTTTGCTTCAGATGTTTCCATGGAGATGATATCATGGAAAAACTTGTGATTTCTTTTCGTGTCGTATATGCGTTAGACGTTAGTTAGCAACATTTGATTTGCCACTTAGCTCAAGAATTTTTTTTAAAACCATATTCAAATATTTAAATTACATTTGATAACGAGAACATGATAGACTATCATCAATTTATTTATAATGACAATAACACAGAAGTTGGTAATTTTAACATGAATTATTGTTTTTAATTCTTTTTGGTAATTTCAGAAAAAAATTGAAGTGTTTAGGTTTTTGTGGGCAGATGGAATACTTAATATGAGTACTATGCAGGTTGTGGAAAAGAGCTTCAAAGATTTAGCTTACATCCGTGTAAATGATGATGGTTCAGGTTTTCAACAAATTATTGTCTACACAGACTCCAGAAGAGACCTAGAGTTGCTTATGGTAAGATACAAGTATTAATCTTAATACTTATGGAATGTATTTACTTTATATTCACATTACATATTCCAACCACATAGTGGTAATAGGAATTGTACCCAGGCTATAGCAAACTACAATGTTCTTTTTGCATAACTATCAGTGGAAAAAGTTGTTAATTCTTCATCATTATTAGTGTGCTGTGATTTATTTCTTATAGACAAGCTTGTCATTTTTGTCTCTTTTTTTGGTTCGAACATAGAAGTAACGAACTAGATAATGCATGTATTGCAGTTTAAAGAATCATCCTTAGAAACATGGATAAAACTTGGATATAAATTTTTTCTTAATGATTACAAAATGTAAACTTTGTGCAGAAAGATGTTAAAGAAAACCATTTCAAGGAAGCAGAGATGAAGATTGGAGCTGCCATTGGCTTCCGCCATGTGATTGATCTTCTTTCTTCTGAACAAAAGTTGATTGTTGGACACAATTGCTTTCTTGGTAAGAATAACTTTTGGCACTTTAAATCAAAAGGACGAATTAGGTTTCTATACCACTTGCTTTTTATTTCATGCCACTTATTTTCTGGTGCTCTATGAAACAGATATTGCACATATATGCAGAAAATTCGTGGGCCCTCTTCCTTCAAATCTTGAGGAATACGTATCGTTAGTTCAAAAAAACTTTCCATACATTATTGACACGAAGATCCTACTGAATGCAAATAACATACTGCAATTAAAGATGAAGAAGAGTAGCACATCACTTAATAAAGCTTTTGCAATTTTGTGTCCACATATTGCTTCTGGTATCAGCAGCTTTGGTTCGGCTTATAATTCTAATATTGCAGTGGAGGTTCAAGTGGACGATTTGCGGTATGCTTTTCTTGTAGGATTTGAATATTATGCATTTGCTATTAAACAAATCAACCCAAGATGACCTGTTGTCATATAAATGGGTTAAAATTGTCATCTGTACGTGTTGTGCTGATAATATGCTGAGCACAATTTGCAGATCATCAAACTGGAACTCTGGAGCTAAGCATGAAGCTGGGTATGATGCTTTCATGACGGGGTGTATTTTTGCCCAAGCATGCAATCATATTGATATCAATTTCAGCTCTCACTCAATGTTGATGAAAGAAGAAAAGCTTCAAAACTACATCAATCGTCTCTACCTCAGCTGGACTAGTGGAGACATAGTTGACCTGAAAACTGGTCAAACTACAACAGAATCTTCTGCATTTAACAATTTCAAAACCCAACAACCTAAGATTCTGTTTCCAAATATTGTCTTAATTTGGGGATTCTCACCCAAACTTAAGGCAAAGCAAATAAAAGAATCTTTGTGTAAAGTTTTTGGGTTGACCTCAGTTTCATCCGTCTACCATTTGGATAAGAGTGCCGTGTTTGTTCAATTTAGCAAGCCAGAATTGGTTTCTGACTTTCTGGAACTGAAATCGAAGATGGAAAAGAAGAACGATGCAATTTATGTTTTGCACCCCCTTTCAGAGCTTCTAGAAGGCGGATGTACCCGTGCTTCTAGTTATGAGGTATACAAAGACATTTGCAGTTCACCCATTTCCAAAGTATTGTTTGCTGATCAAGCTGAAGCTGTTGATGTTAATTGGAACACCAAATTATCGGGAAGTAAAGCCCACAAAAATGGTAATTTGCAATTCCGGCAACACAACAGAAAACAACCAACTAATTAAGTCTTCATCAGGTGGCAGCAATATTCCTAGAGATGAAATCCTGGATTTGGTATCCTGCTGAGACCTGTATTGCAAGTACCTACTACACTCCTGGCCTTAGAAACTTTATTTTATTATAAGCTTCAAATTTTATCATAAGTTAGTTCATTTGATATTTTTCTTATTTATAGATGTAGTTGGCATGTTATGGCTCCTGATGACAATCCATTAAAATCTTTAGTCATTTAGTAAATAATCCAATATATAAGATTACTTGCACTTAAATCATGCTTGTTGCTGAGTTAATTGTGAATTTTTTGCACGCATGCACGCACACAGAGTAAAGAGAAAGCTATCCCGCATGTATCACTAGTAAATATTTTTCAGCTCACAAGAGAGTAAGTTGGCTCACATTTTTCGCACTTAGTGACATTGAATCAGGGGTGGACCTGTGCTTACGGCGGTGGTAGCACGAGACATCAGCCAATTTTGTCCGCTTAGTGTAAATTTCGATTTTTCGTAATGTAAATTACGATTTTTTCGAGGCGGTGCTACCACCTATTTCAATGGTGCCACCACTCGTTTCAAATCCTGGGTCAGCCCCTGCACTGAATACCTCACCTTAATTAGTTCTTTCTATCCATCTTCTTGGGTTAGCGACATAATTGATTTCATTCAAAGTACTGAATTTGGGTGGCATTATAGGAATGGTAACGGGGCGGGTTTTGGTCTCCCCGTCCCTGAACCCGAAATGAAATGTTGTCCCCGTCCCCGTCCCCGTCCCTGCCCCATTCCCCGTCGGGGCGGTTGTCAAACCCAACCCCTACCCGAACACGAAACCCGGTGGTAAAACCGACCCGACCCGACTAAATATGAACATGAACTACATGTCTGTATGTTATTTAAGCATTTTTTGCACTCTCCAAAGACAAAATATGTAAAAACAATGTCAAACATATTCAATAAAACTTAATAAGAATCGGAGATGATCTTTTTATTAATAAGAACATAAGTATTATCATTAACTTGAACCAAAAACTTAATTAATATAGAACTTAAAAGAAATCAAAGGAT